>JBBDGP010003984.1:0-240000 GCA_037952835.1 Lithobates septentrionalis | reverse complement strand
TTTCTAATACACTTCAGGCAGTGTAATAATATATATCTACAGTCTAGTGTATATATATATATATATATATATATATATATATATATATATATATATATATATATATATATATATATATATAGCACCATCAGGGTGGACTCCTAATCCTCCACCGATAATTAATTAGAAGAAAAAGACGGGACCAATGCTTCAATACAAGCCAGAGAAGCCTGATGAAGAGCAGTGATGCTCGATACTGTATAGTGGCTTGCACGCCTGCATTTTTTTGTATTGATTTCTGAAAAATCTTGAAGTAAAGAAGAATTGATCCCATCTTTTTCATATATATATATATATATATATATATATATATATATATATATTGAAGTGGCAACGAGGGTCAGTTTATGTGGCCATAGTTATGTGTGAAGTAAAACTGATTTAGAGTTTCAGCTAAAAAGCATTCTGTACATTTATGTTAAGAACATTTGTGACAGGCTGTGGTTAAACACTGAATTCACCCTTCTCTCCTCTCCTTAGCATAGACATCTGCGCTCACCACACTGACACTCACTTACTTGTAGCTGTAATATGTTAGCTGATTAACAAGGTAGATAAGAAGAAACCGCAAATGCAAACCTGCAGATTTTTGCAAGAACAAAAAGAATTCGCTTTGCTAAATTGCTTTGCATCAATAAGTTTAAAAGGTTAGATGTTTGTATAACGGAAATGTACCGCCTGTCCGCCTGTACGCTTGTGATGCATTCAGCGTAGCCTATATCTACAGTGCATTTGGTAGTGTACTGTTTCTAATATACTTCAAGCGGTGTATCAATATATATATATATATATATATATATATATATATATATATATATATATATATATATATATATATATACACATATACATTTACATACACACACATACACACACAGTCTAGCATATATATACATGTATACATACACTCTACATTCAGTGTAGCCTATATATACAGTGCATTTGGTGGTGTATAGTTTCTAATACACTTCAGGCGGTGTACACAGTATATAATAGTGTAGTGTGGTGTTGCAAAACAAAAAATACATCATGTCCGGAAGGCCACCAAGGAGAGGCAGATGCTCACAGGCCACTAAAAGAGGGCAAGCAGCCTCTGTGTCTACAGTCAACAGTGGTGGTCGTGGACATGGTGCATCCTCTGCAGGTGGCCGGCTTGTCCTTTTTTTCTGCTGCTAGCCGTGTTATTGAGCCACAACATGCAAAAGAGTTGGTGGAGTGGATAACAAAGCCATCCTCATCCTCTGTCACCCAGGCTCAGAGAAGATTGCCTTCCAACGCATCTATCAAAGCTGCCTATTCCACTGGCTCCTTGTCCACAGTCACCGCTTCCATAGCCCCACCAAAATGCACGGAGGAGTCCCCAGAATATTCGAACACAGTGTTGGTTATGTGCTGCTGGAGGATGCGCAGCGATTTGAAGGCTCTGATGTTGGTTCACAGGTTGAGGAAGGGAGTAACGTGAGCATAGAGAGAGGGAGGGTGCCACAGAAGGACAAGAAACTGGCAGTCATGTTCCCCCAGCTGCAGCATACTGCCAAGTTTGCTCCAGTGATGAGGAGGGAGGGGATGATGAGGTCACTGACTGTACTTGGGTGCCTGAGAGAAGAGAGGAGGAGGAAGAAGAAGAACAACTCCAATGAGGCAGGATGTCCTCTAGGGGGCAGCTTAAGGGCAGCCACCCTATTGCATCACACCGCAGAGCTCCGCATGTGCAGGGCGCTGCTGACTCCCTGCTGACTTTTAAAAGTTCCTTGGTGTGGGCCTTTTTCAACACATGTACAGCACATCGCACCATTGCTGTTTGCAACCTATGTCTGAAGTGGATCAAGCATGGCCAGAACAGCAGCCGCTTGAGCACCACATGCTTGACAAGACATACGACGACCTGCCATGCAGTCCATTGGCAAAAGCACTTGAAAGACCCACATCATAGAAAAAGGCGGACTTCTCCTTGCTCCTCATCTGGGCTCTCCAACCCTACTATACCTCCAGTCCTCTCAAAAACTTGCACTGAGAGGAATGAAGGTATAGCAATAGGTGTGCCAAGTACTTGCAGCCAATCTGCTAACAGTACACCACCAATTGATTTTAGCAAGCTAATTTCCCTACCCCAGTTGCTGAACCGTAAAAATAAATTCGGTCCCAGCCATCCACATGCTCAGCATCTAAATGCTAGCTTGTCCAAATTGCTAGCACTGCAACTGCTGCCTTTTCAGCTGGTAGACTCTGCCCCCTTTCGTGAATTTGTGGAATGTGCTGTACCTCAGTGGCAGGTTTCAAAACACCATTTCTTTTCACAGAAGGCCATTCCGGCTCTTTACCGCCATGTGGAAGGCAATGTTTTGGCCCTCGTTGGACAGGGCAGCCAGCAGTAAGGTTCATATTACTGCTGACTCATGGTCCAGCAGGCATGGGCAGGGATATTACCTTTCCTTCACGATGCACTGGGTAACTCTGCTGGCAGCTGGGAAGGATGCAGGACAGGGTTCAGTGTTGTTGGAGCCTGTTCCGCCACCATGCCTCCAAAATGCTAGTGGTGATCCTGTCACAGGTCTCTCCCCCACCCCCTCCTCTTCTTTTTCCTTTATGGCCTCTTTTGCAGATTTGTCCTCTGAACCAGCAGTGTTCCATAAGCGTTCAAGGGGCTACGCAAGCAGTCAGGCTAAAAGATGCCATGCGGTGCTTGAGATGGTCTGCCTAGGGGACAGAAGCCACACTGAGGCAGAGATTCTGTCAGCTCTGCAAGGGCAGGCTCAGAGGTGGTTGATGCCACACCAGCTTCAGCCAGGAATGGTTGTATGTGACAATGGCACCAACCTTCTCTCCGCCCTCTGACAGGGACACTTGACCCATGTTCCATGTTTGGCACACTTCCTGAATTTGGTGGTGCAGCGGTTCTTGACCAGGTACCCAGGCTTACAAGATCTCCTGAGGCAGGCCATAAAAGTCTGTGGTAACTTCCACCAGTCATACAATGCCAGTGCTCGGCTGGCTGACATTCAAAGGGAATGCAACCTGCCCACCAACCGCCTCATTCGTGACATGCCCACCAGGTGGAACTCAATGTTGGCAATGCTGTAGTGGCTGCACACACAGCAGAGGACCATCAATGAGAACCTGTGCGAGTATGGCACCAGGACAGGGTCAGGGGAGCTTGGCTTCTTTGTGCCATGCCAGTGGCTACTGATCAAGGATGAATGCACTGCCCTGTCACTATTTGAGGAGGCCACAAGGATGGTGAGCAGTGACAATGCATGCATCAGTGACACTGTCCCTCTAGTCTTCCTGCTGGAGCAATGCTTCATGGAATCATGGACAGCGCACTTGAGGCAGAACAACGGGCCCCCTTTATCCAGATAGCATTCCTGCGGGCCCGCCAAACGCACAGGAAGAAGAAGAGGGGGATTGTGTCAGCATGGATGTAGAGGATAACACTCAGCAGCAGTCTTCAAGGGATGGTTTTCAGTCCCCAGAAACCCAGGGAGTTGTACATGGCTGGGAGGAGGTAGTTACCGATAATGTGATCCTTAGTGACCCAGAATCGAATGCCTCTGCAAACTTACGCTGCATGGCCTCCCTGATTCTGCAAAGCCTGCGAAAGGACCCTAGAATTTGTGGTATAATTATTGGCTGGCAACCCTTCTTGATCCACATTACAAGGGTAAAGTTGCAGAACTCATCCTGCCTTCGCAGAGGGAGCAGAGGATGAAACATCTTCAGGAGGCCTTGAAGAAAGGTTTGTGTAATGCATTTCCAGACCCTGCAAGGTTACCATTTCCTGGTGCTGGACAATGTGTTGCTGAGGCTTTGTTCAGTCAGATGAAGAGCGGTGGAGTAAGTGGCCGGCTGACCGATGCCTTTAAACAATTTTTCAGTCCTCAGCGCTAGGGTCTGATCGGTTCAATCAACCATCGCCAGCATCTGCATTATATGGTGCAGGAATATCTAGGGGCAAGAGCAGACTTGGAGACCTTTCCAACAGAGCATCCACTGGGTTACTGGGTCTTGAGGATGGACCACTGGCCAGAACTTGCTCAATATGCAATTAGCTACTGGCCTGTCCTGCATCCAGTGTGCTTTCTGAACGCACATTCAGTGCTGCTGGAAGGTTTGTATTGGATCAAAGAGTGTGCCTGTCCTCAGACTCCGTTGATAGGCTCACATTCATAAAAAAGAATCAGTCTTGGATCAGCAGCTATCAAGCGCCTGATGCTGATGTAACTGATTGAATTTGCATCTGGGATCCCTTAAAGCCTGCATAGGCTGACTATCCTATTCTCCCTCAATCTTGATAATGCTAGCTTCCAACAATGTTTTTGGTTTAGGGCACCACCACCCAAGGCCCAATTTTTCTGCCCCTGTTTAAGGGGGCATGTAATACCAATTTTTGATATAATATTTCATAGCAGGGCCGTTCCTGTACCCAACAAGAGTATCTGTGAGGGGTTACAGTGTTGTGGCACCACCACCCAAGGCCCAATTTTTCTGACCCTGTTTAAAAGGGGCATGTAATTAAAATGTTTGATATAATATCTCAACACAGGACCCGTTCCTGTGCCCAACATTAGTAACTGTGAGGGCTTACAGTGTTCTGCCACCACCAAAACCAAAGGCCCAATTTTTCTAACCCTGTTTAACAGGGGCATGTAATTACAATTTTTTATATATTATTTCACAGCAGGGCCCATTCCTGCGCCCAACAAGTGTAACTGTGAGGGGTTACAATGTTCTGGCGCCACCAACACCTAAGGCCCAATTTTTCTGCAGAGTATATAGGGCAGGCCATATAGTGTCTATATACTGTTATTTAGAGTATATAGTGCCTGGGGGACCACCACGCCATTTTTTTTTTAAATTTTGGTGCGGGGTTTCTCTTAATATCCATACCAGACCTGAAGAGCCTGGTATGGATTTTGGGGGGGGCATCCACGCCATTATTTTTGGTGTGGGGTTCATACCAGACCAAAAGGGACTGGGGGGGACCCACGCTGTTTTTTTCAATGATTTTTATCTATATTGCCAGGATCCGACAATACATTACAGTTGCAAGTAGTTTTAAATGACATTTTTTCCTTTAGAAATGTCATTTTGCTGTGGTAGTTATAAACATGGGAAAGATGCGCTACTTTACAGGCATACTAAGGACACCCCCAGGCACGATATTTAAAGGAAAATTTCATTTTTATTGTTTCACTCAAAGCATTATTAAAATCACTGCTCCCAAAAAAACGTCAGGTTTTAAAACTTTTCTTTGCATTAATACATGTCCCCTGGGGCAGCACCCGGGTCCCCAAACACTTTTTATGCCAATAACTTGCACATAAGCCTTTAAAATGAACACTTTTGATTTTTCACATCCCATAGACTTTAACGGTGTTCGCATGTTCGCACTAATTTTTTGCATGTTCTGCTGTGACCCAAACCAGGGGGTGTTCGTCTCAATCCCTATCCATCAGTGAACATTTTAACCACTTTTTAACCATCGGCATACTACACATGCTCCAGAAAATGCCATCCAATTACTTTGGGCACGTGTACTATGCTTCTCTGCATGCCTTGCGGCTATTTTGCCACATTTACTGACAATTAAGTATGACTAGATCATTATTACAGGAGCAGATTAAGAGCAATTTTTGTCATCAGGAGAACTTGTTTCAAAACTAACACTGGTCAATCTAAAAAAAAATCTTTTTTTTTTGTTTTGTTATATCCTTGTCTATAGATTGCATAGAAAATAAAATAAGAGAATTACAACATTATTGCAGAATCAATAGGCACATAGCTGAAATGTAAAAATTGCTTTGGTATATACTACAGGGTATACAAGGGCGAGAGTGAAGAGAGGGGTTATTAAGGGACTTTTAGGAAGCCAAAACCTGGAAAGGTATGTATTTCCATCCCTATGGGACTTTAAATTAAAACATAACCCGGTAGGGTCATGTATTTCCATCTCTATTGAATCGAAAGGAAGAGAGCAAGGAAAGTGGGACTTTGATTGAAGCACCAGGTAGCAAAGGATAATTTGGTTGAACAAGAGGAATTTTATGGATATAATAATGTAAACATACATAAATTGTTGATATCAAGTACACAGTAACACAATAGTAGCAATAACCATAATGATAACAAAAATGTCTCAAAATGTAGCCGCTGGAGTGGGAGGTAAAAAAATAGACATAATAAAGAACTGTAAACAGTTTAAATGGCAGTAATATCTCGATGGAGACAATAGTAAAATTCCATAGTTCAACCCAGACCAAATTGGATAAAATCATCATTGTGAGGTAATGCCTGCAGGACCTATGGCATCACTAGGCCTGTAGAGGTAGATATTGTATAGTAGCTTAAAAATGGGTATAGATAGGTAAGAACACGGCATCAAATAACTGCGCGTTTCGTGGCTGATACGCTACTCATCAGGAGCATGCACGTGGTAATCTAAAATAAAAATATAAATGAGATGATCAGTAGTAGTTGTAGACCTAGGCAGGGGTAGAATGACACCCCCAATGGCACCAAGGTGCATACTTACTACTTGGAGTTGAATGGCTGATGATGCGGCGGTGAGATGCCAAAAGCATCCGGGGTTTCCTCCAACCGGGGGCCATGGTGGGTTGCCCAACAGGGACAACACAGACAAGCAGCCAACGGAATTGACAAGGGACCACAGGAATTACTGCTAATAAGAGTGAAGTTTAAACAAAATTGAAAGAGTGCCGTGAGTGGCTGGACGTGGAAGTATGAGAGAGTGAGACGAAAAACCCCGTGCTGGTGCGGAGGGTGATGGTGGGTGGCTAGAGGTGAAAGTGTAGGAGGGTGGGCCAAAAAAAAAAACATTCTGATGAGGAGGGTGATGGTGGGTTGAAGGCTGGCAGTCAGAAGCTGCCAGGTGATGGGAGTGATGAAAACCAGAGTGTGGCAGGTGGTGAGAGTGAACACCAGGATAGCCAGGGAGACTTCAATCAAAGTCCCACTTTCCTTGCTCTCTTCCTTTCGATACATGGGCGAGAGTTGAAGTGGTTAAGACTGTGGCAAATGGTCTCAGTGTAGTCTGAATATATTTTGTACTACAGTAAAGCAGTACACAGCACTGTTTCTCTAATCTGCAAAATGCATTTACTCACCAATTCTAACTTAGCATACCAGATTATTCACTTTAGTACACCTACGGTAGGATACAGTACATCTTTAGCTGAGGGATCTATGGTCCCAACCTGTGCATTCCTGCAATTAGATAGATAGAATGCCACAGGTGGTAAAGTATTACACCATGTATAGGCTACAGTAGATGATTTTTCTCTTTGGCTCCATAAAGGCTCAGATCCCTAATTTTATTCAACCACTGGTTATGGATCTGTGAATGTGTGAGAATGTGAACACTCCCCAACTGTTATTGTATAACATATTGCTTTGAAGTTTGCTATTGTATAATGTAAAATTAAGTCCTCATGCACATGGACGTTTTTACAGCCGCGTTTTTGAGCGTTTTTTACAGCTTAAAAACGCCTGTCTATGTTAGTCTATGGATTCATGCCCACCTAGACGTTTTTGAGCTACAAATGGCCTAGGCGTTTTTAAGCTGTAAAAAAAACCCAGGACCAGTGCGTTCCGAGGCACGGCGCTAGCGCTGTAAAAACGCGGAAAAACGCGCAAAAACGTGCAAAAACGTGACCGCAGCGTTTTTTCGCATTTTTTAGCTCCGGCGTTTTTTGGTTAAAAATAGATGATTGGACACTGTAATCTCTGTAAAAACAGGAAGTTCCTGTCTGGACATTAGATTACCCAAGAGTCCTTTGCACAGCCGTGTGACTGTGGTTATATTGGCTTGAAGATGGCTAGTGCAGTTTCACAAGTGGAGCTAATAAGTGCGGTACAGGCCCATCCAGAACTGTGGGATGTGGCACATCCACTGCATGGAGACCACATACGGAAGGTGAAAGCCTGGGAGGACATAAGTGCTGCCATTACCCCTGGCTGGGAACAACTGAGAAATGCGGAAAGAAAGGAAATAAGTAAGTCTATTTTCCTTGAATGCATGATCTGTTTGTGTGTAATGTAAATGAAGATTGCATATTTAACCCTTTGTTTTCCATGTTATTTTAGGCAAAATTATGCAGCGCCGCTGGAAGTCCCTACGTGACCGTGTCAGGAGGGACCTCACGGACGAAGACAAGGCGACACGTAGCGGAGCACCAGCGCCAACCAAGAAAAAACATGTGTACCACAGCAATCTGCAATTCCTAAGGCAAAATATGCAGAGCCATACCAGACCGTAAGTTTTTTTCATATATTTGCCTATGTACATTGCTTTTCAGGCAGTATGTTCCATGGCTATTGTAACCACTTTCCGTACGCCACATGTACATATACGTCGGCAGAATGGCACGGCTGCACAAATGGGCGTACCTGTACGTCCCTTTTAAGTTGCCGCCTTGGCGGCGCGCTTTCCCATTTTGAGGTCCATGAGTCCGACCGCGGGTCCTGCGGACTCAATGTCCGCGGGCACACCGGCAATCGTCTCAGGGAGAGGAAGAGGTCAATGCCAGTGTAATTTTTACAGTATGTCATTGCAATTTTAATCGCACTGATCGCTGTAAAAATGACAATTTTTCAAAAAATGTGTCCAAATTGTCCAATGTGTCGGCCGTATTGTCGCAGTCATGCTAAAAATCGCTGATCTCCCCCATTACTAATAAAAAAAAATTTGCAATCATTGCAATT
The DNA here is from genome assembly GCA_037952835.1 of Lithobates septentrionalis. Lineage (NCBI taxonomy): Eukaryota > Metazoa > Chordata > Amphibia > Anura > Ranidae > Lithobates > Lithobates septentrionalis. The sequence goes on along the minus strand of JBBDGP010003984.1, from coordinate 231,240 downwards.
TTAATCGCACTGATCGCTGTAAAAATGAAAATTTTTCCAAAAATGTGTCCAAATTGTCCAATGTGTCGGCCGTATTGTCGCAGTCATGCTAAAAATCGCTGATCTCCCCCATTACTAATAAAAAAAAAATTTGTAAGAAAAATGCCATAAAACTCTCCTCTGTTTCATAGACGCTATAACTTTTGGCAAAAAAAACTTTATTAACTGAAATCTGTATATACATATCGGCCTAAACCAAAAAGAAAATTTTATATTTATTTATTTTTTGTGGGATATTTATTACTTAAAAAAATTTTAATTCAAAATTTAAAACAGAAATTTACACTCTTTTTTTATAGCTTCGAAAAAAACCCAGAGGTGAACAAATACCACCTAAAAAAAGGTCTGTTTGAGTGGAAAAAAAGAACGTAAATTTTTTGGGGAGCCACGTTGCACGACCACCATTGTTAAAGCGATGCTGTGACAAATCGCAAAAAGTGCTCGGGTCTTTGGCCAGCTGAATGGTCCGGGCTAAAGTAGTTACGTTTATACAATTTGTATTGTTTGCAGGACAACTTCTAATTTTAGACTCCGAGAGGTCGATGAGGAAGATGCAGAGGTTCAGAGACCAAGCAGTCCTATGACCAGCACTGGATCTCCACGACCAATCAGCGAGGGAGGTGTTGAGGGCACAGATGAGGTAACTGCTTCGGTCTGCCTGTCTATCTCATTGTCTGTCTGTCCATGTACATGTCAATGTAAACATTTTTGTTCTTTTGCAGGAATCGAGGGCTGTGGAAACACTGTCTCCTGCCAGTCATCAAGGTGGAGAGCAGCGCGGTCGTGGCGGTGTTCGTGGCCGTGGGCGTGGACGTCAGGCGAGGGGCGGCTATAATCCGGAGGCTGATGACAGAGTGCTAGCACTGCTGCAGGAAGTGCGGCAGGAGAGGCGCAGTATGGATGTCCTTTTAGACACCAACAACCCACGCGCCTGCTTCTGCCGCAGCCTTTACCACATCCTGGAGGACATTGGGGGAGACCAAGAGAAACTTTGTATGGATCGCATGCACGCTATTGCAATGCAATATCGTCATGCTAAATTAAGTGGCGGGCCACCTCCATGCGATCCATATAATGTTTCTCATGATCCCCCAATGGCCCCTGGGACCTCAGCAGTGCTAGCACCCCCCTCTCACTATCAGCCCCCTCCTCAACGCCAACCACCACCTATGCCGTCCCAGACCTCATACCATAACCTGCACTCGTATGGTGAATTTCCACCTTCCACCTCCCATTTTCAGCCCTCATACCCTCTACCCCGCTACCAGCAGGATTTTGGGAGTGATCGCCAGGCCCAACCATTACCCCGTCCCCAATCCCCACATCCCCAATGCAATCAAACATCCACCACCACCCATCACCAGTTGTGATCCCAAAATAAATTCTTTTTTTTCTTGAAATACCAGTTGTGATCCCAATCCTTTATTTAATTTTTTTTTTTTGATTGAAAATAAATGTGTTCAATTTGTCTTTTATATGATGCACAACAGCACTCCTTTGCATTCTGCTTGCCCTGAAGGCAGAGTGCAAAGGACTCTATCGTACTCTGCCTTCGGACAAGTGTAAGCTTGCTCCTTTTTGGGCTTAGCCTAGGCTTACCCCGAAGGCAGAGTCAAATTGACTTGTAGAACAATCGTTGATAAATGGACCAAAAAATAACAAACTTCAATTTTGAAATGCTTTATTTCAAAAAACACAAGAAAGCAAAGGTAGATGTATTGCAAATTTTTTTTAGATATAATCATTCTGCCATGATACCTCTCCATCAGGGGATTCAAAAAATTCTGCAAATTGGTTTCGAATGCTCATGACAGGTGCAGTTGAACGCAAGTCCATAAATTGAACCCTCTGAAGTTGTCTAATGGGCTCCTGTTCAACATTATTTCTGTCACTGTCCCGCAGAAAATTGTGCAGAACGCAGCATGCCAGGACGACTTTAATGGCGTTGTCAACATCCAATTGCATACTTGTCAGCAAAACTCGCCATTTGGCTGTGCACACCCCGAATGCACATTCAACAACACGGCGTGCACGGCTGAGCCGATAATTGTAAATTTTTTGTTGTCGGCTGAGACCAGTGCCACTGTATGGCCTCATTAGATTTTCAGCCAGTCCAAAGGCCTCATCTGCCACCATGACTAATGGCAAGCTGGGTTCTTCAGTGCCGGGTAGAGGCCTGCTTTCAGGAATATTGAGTCGTCCCTCATGTAGACGACGTCCGAAGGCTGACTCGCGGAATATGCGGGCATCACCTTGGCTTCCATATGCTCCCACATCAACAAACAGAAATTTGAGGTGTGCATCGGACAATGCCAGGAGGACCACCGAAAAATATTTTTTATAATTAAAATATGACGATCCAGAGTGGGGAGGCTTCTTCACCCTGATGTGTTTCCCATCAAGGGCTCCTATACAATTTGGGAACTGAGTTTTTTCCCAAAAAGTGTCCACAACTGATTCCCAGATGTCTTCGGTTGGCTCTGGCATTACAACGTTATGCAATTCCTCCCATATTGCCACACATGTTTCCTTTATTATTTTTGAGACCGTTGAGAGGCCAAGGAGGAAGTAGTGATGCAAGGAAGCATAACTTTGTCCCGTGGCAAGGAACCTAAGATAACATAATAAATTTAGTTATTGAAAGAGAAAAGCATAAACATAAGTCCTAACCCTACCCTTAAACCTAACCCTATCTCCTAACCCTAACCCTAACCCCTAACCCTAACTCCTAACCCCTAACCCTAACCCTAATCCTAACCCTAACCCCTAACCCTAACCCTAACTCCTAACCCTAACCCCTACCCCTAACTCCTAACCCCTAACTCCTAACCCCTAACCCTAACCCTAACCCTAATCCTAACCCTAACCCTAATCCTAACCCTAACCCCTAACCCTAACCCCTAACCCTAACCCCCAACCCTAAACTCCTAACCCTAACCCCTAACCGTAACCCCTAACTCCTAACCCTAACCCCGAACCCTAACTCCTAACCCCTAACCCTAACCCTAACCCTAATCCTAACCCTAACCCCTAACCCTAACCCCTAACCCCTAACCCTAACCCCCTAACCCTAACTCCTAACCCTAACCCCTAACTCCTAACCCCTAACCGTAACCCCTAACTCCTAACCCCTAACCCCTAACCCTAACCCTAACCCCTAACCCTAACCCCTAACCCTAACTCCTAACCCTAACCCCTACCCCTAACCCTAACCGTAACCCCTAACCCTAACCCCTACCCCTAACCGTAACCCTAACCCCTCCTCCCATATGTGTATTCACTTACCTGAGTGTCACTAGCATCCGTTCCTCCGGTGACACAGAGCTACGCATCACAGTGTCCATCCTTGTGAGCCTTGGCCTGAGCCTCTCCAACAGGTCATCAAAGAGCGGCACTGACATCCTTGTAAAGTTAAAGAACTTTGTTGGATATGAGCGCAGTTGGGAATAAATATTGCCAAAGTACCCCGTAGAAAAACGATTGGATACCATTGGATGCACCCAAAATCGACGTCTGCTGCTTCTCTCCTCCTCCTGTCTCATTCTCCGCTGCCTCCGCAAAACAATCAGAAGGATTGCCTCATCGATCTTCTGCATGACAGGATCCATATTTCTCAGAAAAATACTGAAAACTTAACAGACTCTGAAACACACTCTCCTCTCTCTCCTACCAAAATGGCACAGACACATGCTCATTAACATATTTTCTTTGGTTTCTGTGGCATTGTGGGAAATTTGGGAGTGTATATAGCTGAGAGATGTGTTTTTCATTAAAAACCGCTTCTTAGCGCTAACGCGCAAAAACGCGCAAAAACGCTAATGCAAAACGCGGTAAAAATCGGTTTTTCCAGGCGTCGAACCTAGCTTTACAGCTCGTTTTTTAAAACGTCCATGTGCATGAGGACTTAAACATATAATGTATAGGTGATAGCAATAGAAAATTACACTAATTATGCAAATAGCAATCTTGAAACAGGAGAGAATGCCAACTCATTTAATAATTACAGTAACAAAGAGTAAGAAAAGGGTTCTTATTTAGAGGGTCATGACTATTAACCCTGTATGCATTTTGTTTGAATTTGAGGATCCATGGTGCTATAACATGCAATGATGCATCTCTAACTTCCCGGGACCAGAGGGTAACAAAAATAACCTGTTAAATGAATGGAAAGAGCTTGTAGTTGATATATAGGACTCTAGAGACATTAAGACTGTTAAGTGACTAGAAGTTGCTGTGATTCTTGAAGGCGGATAGTATCTATTATTAGGTTATATGGAACCTGGATGCGACTTTTGACATGAGTTGGAGCAAGGGACTTAGTATGCCATAATCAGGAGAAAAGATGATTTGTGGAGCTTTCCTACACCAGCACACACATAAAGCTCCTGTAGCCAGGAGCTGGCTAATGTTGCCTGCATTGTCAGGAGACACTGTGCAGCATTGCTGCTCTGACGCTGTTCTCTCCTAGTGCTTAGCCCAGAATCTGTTGTCATATCCTGAAGATAGAGTGACTGAGTTCTAAGAGTAAAGTAAAGCATCTTGGGACATGTAGTCCAGGGAGGCAAGATTTGCATTCAGCTGGACTGTTTTTAATTACAAATACTAGCCGGCTGGGAAAGAACAACAGGATGCTGAGGGAGGTGATAAAAAGCCTGTGTGCGGGCGGGATCTTCCTCTTGGAACTGGAACTGCGAGCAAGTGACTCTGCATCAGTGTGTGCTGTGGCTGAGTCATGGCCTGTGCTACAGGGAGAGAGAGTCATTGTGTGCGGGTGCAGGAGCATCCACTGCCAGCTACTTCTGACTGTTCAGAGGCAGCCTGGAGGCCACTTTTCACACATCCACGCCAGATCCAGCCAAGCTGAAGTAGTGTGTCGCCAGACCGCATTACCACTTGAGCAGGGCTCTACAGTGGCCTATCGTGGAGAAACATGCCACTTTCCATTACCAAGAGTCGTTGGGACTGGTGAGTGGGCACTTGCCCATTCTGATACCACAAGAGACACTGCATGCAGACACTTTTGCCTAAGCCTGTAGGTCTTAGTGCTACACTTACTCTTTGTGAAGCAACAACAGAATTCCTCTTTCCACAGGACAATACAAGTACACGCTGCTACACACTGTTAATACTTTTCCTCCTCCTGATTACCAGGATATCTCATGTATTTCACTAAAGAGCTAGCTGAAGACAAAAGGGTTTCTTTCTTCTGAGAGACTACAACATATCTCCCCCACTAAGGGATTAAAGCAGTTAGTGCCATAAGGACAAGTATCTTTCCCCAGGACTCTATGCAAATTGAGTGGGTTTAAAGTGGTTGTAAAGTTAGAAGGGTTTTTATCTTAATGCATTCTATGCATTAGGACAAAAACACCTACTGTGTGCAGCAGCCGTCCCAGCACACCCTAATACTTACCTGAGCCCCTTCTCTCTCCAGCGATGTCCACGAGTGCCTCAGCCACCTGGGACTCTCCTCCTGATTGGCCATTGGCTCCTGCCAAAGTCAGTTAGCTAATCAGGGGAGAGAGGGGGTGGGGCCTGAACCAGGGCTCCGTGTCTGAATGGACACAGGGAGCTGTGACTCGGCCCGGGTGCCCCATAGCAAGCTGCTTGCTCTGGGGGCACTCCACAGGAGGGAGGGGCCAGGAGAGCCGAAGGGGGACCTGAGAAGAGGAGGACCTGGGTTGCTCTGTGCAAAACCACTGCACAGAGCAGGTAAGTTTAACATGTACTCAGGGGTTTCATTATTCAGATTAAATTAGGTACAGTGTTATATCCTTCTGTCTTTCTGGGCCTGTGGTGCTGAGGTACAAAAGGTCATTCCTCTGCCCTTCTTCTGCCTGTTCACATTCAACTAAACAGAGTATTGTGTGAGTAATTTTTATATCCTGCAATCAGTTACAGTTTCTGTTCTATGGTTTCATATCATTGGTATCACTTGCCTTGGTGAAACTTTTTTCTAAGGCTTAGCTTATGATACTGGAATCTAATGTTTCTAACTTTCCAGTAAATAAGATTCAACTATTTCACTTAAATTGTGCATGACTCTAATTATCCTGATCATTACCAAAAAGTCTGAACCCAGGGTGTCGGAGGACCTGCAAGGTCAGAGCAACCAGTGGGGTACAGATTCAGTAAGCGGCCCTCACGGGGGTAGCGCTAAACTTCTATGCCTGCTGGCACCAGGAAGGCTGCTTTTAGTGTTAAGTCCCACAGGGATCAGCTTTCCACATGAACCATGGAACAATCTCTTAGAATCTTCTAGAACAGGGTAAAGGTCCCATTGTGGAAAGATATTTCATCTTGGAGGATGAATCTTTATTACTACTTAGAGTAACGGCGCATATATTTATTGGGACTGTCCATACATCACAGAACTGTCAGATATTATTTATATGAAGCTTTTAGAATCACTGTTTTATTATTTTTTAGCGCTATTTTTTATTCTATCTAATGGATATAGGCTGAAAGTGCACACTCTCAGGTTTAATTTGAGGGTATGTACATCCAAATCGGAGGAAGGGTTTAGAAATGACAGCTCTTAAGAATAGCCGTTCCTCTTTTTCAAGGAACCAAAAGTAATTGGACAATTGAATCAAAAGCCGTTACATGGCCAGGTGTGGGCTACTCCTTCATTAGTTCTTCATCAATTAAGCAGGTAATTTGGGTTAGCAGCAAGGATGGGAAGTGTCATCATAATGGGGGATTTTAATTATCCAGACATAGACTAGGCGGAAGGAACTGCGCATTTGTCTAAGGCTTGCCAGTTCCTAAAGGTCTTGCAGGACAATTTCATGGGTCAGATGGTAGGCACACCAACTAGAAACAAAACATTACTAGACCTACTGATTACCAACAATACAGACCTGATCATGGATGTGGAAATATGAGACAATTTAGGAAGTGATCACAGGTCATTTAGTTTCAGTATAAATCACACAAATATGAAACATAAGGAGAATACAAAGACACTGAATTTCAAAACAGCCAACTTCCTTAAACTACGAACCCTACTAGAAGATACTAATTGGGATAAAATCTTAGGAACAAAGAACACAGAGGAGAGATGGGTTTGCTTTAAGTGTTTATTAAATAAGGGCATTAGCCAGTGCATCCCATTGGGAAATAAATAGTAAAAAGTCCTAGGTCGTTTAACTCCAATGTAAAAATGCATATAAAAGCAAAGGAGAAGGCCTTCAAAAAATACAAGGCTGAGGGATCAACACCAGCATTCAAACTTTACAAAGAATGCAACAAGAAATGTAAGGGTGCAATTAGGGTGGCTAAGATAGAACATGAAAGACACATAGCAGAGGAGAGCAAAAAAAAAACAAAGAAATTCTTTAAGTATATAAACAGTAAAAGAGGGAGGACAGACCAAATTAGCCCCATAAAGACCGAGGAAGGGAATCTGGTTACAAAGGATGGTGAGATGGCAAAGGCATTGAATTTATTCTTCTCCTCAGTCTTAACGAGGGAATCGGGGGGCTTCAGTAACCAAAACGGTTTATTTTCATGACACGTCACAGGAAGCACCCTCATGGCTAACAGAGGACAGAATTAGAAATAGACTAGAAAAACTTAACATTAATAAGTCACCGGGAACAGATGGCTTGCACCCGAGGGTCCTTAGGGAACTCAGTCAAGTAATTGTAAGACCATTGTTACTAATTTTTACTGACAGTCTACTGACTGGAATGGTACCAGCTGATTGGAGAAAAGCCAAGGCAACACCAATATTTAAAAAAGGCCCAAAATACATCCCTGGGAATTACAGACCAGTTAGCCTAACATCAATAGTATGCAAGCTCTTGAACGGGATGATAAGGGACTATATACAAGATTTTAGTAAAGAAACCATTCTATTAACCTTCTACGAGGAGGTGAGCTTCCATCTAGTTAAAGGGAGGCCTGTAGACGTGGTGTATCTGGATTTTGCAAAACGTTTACTGTACAAAGTAAGGTCCGTTGGCATTTACAATAGGGTGAGTACATGGATTGAAAACTGGCTACAAGGGCCAGTTCAGAGGGTAGTGATAAATGGGGAGTACTCAAAATGGTCAGGGGTGGAAAGTGGGGTCCCCTAGGGTTCTGTCCTGGGACCAATCCTATTTAATTTGTTCATAAACAACCTGGAGGATGGGGTAAACAGTTTAATCTCTGTATTTGCAGACGATACTAAGCTAAGCAGGGCAATAACTTCTCTGCAGGATGTGGAAACCTTGCAAGTAGATCTGAACAAATTATTGGGGTGGGCAACTACATGGCAAATGAGGTTTAATGTGGAAAAATGTAAAATAATGCATTTGGGTGGCAAAAATATGAATGCAATCTACTCACTGGGGGGAGAACCTTTGGGGGAATCAAGGATGGAAATGCCAAGCTGTTGCAAACAAAGCAAACAGAAGATTGGCATGCATTAAAACGGGGATAACCTCAATAGATAAAGTGATAATTCTCCCACTCTACACGAGGAGTTTAATAAGACACGTGGCCAAGAGGTTTAACCTTAAATTGCGTAGAGGGTTCTTTACTGTAAGAGCCGCAACGATGTGGAATTCCCTTCCACTGGCGGTGGTTTCAGCAGGGAGTATCGATAGTTTAAAAAAACTATTAGATAAGCACCTGAACCACCACAACATATAGGTATATACAATGTAACACTGACATATAATCACACACATAGGTTGGACTTGATGGACTATGTAACTATGTAACTACTATGTAACTATGTAGGTAAAAGGTCGGGAGTTGATCCTAATGCCGCGTACACACGGTCGGACTTTCTGGCATACTTGGTCCGGCACACTTTCTGACGGACTTTGTCCGCCAGGTGCGCCGGACTTTAAAATGGACAGACTTGCCCACACACGACCGGACTTTCCGGCGGGCTAAGTCCGCCCGTCTTTCCGACGGACTTTCGCCGGAGTTACGGCGGACTTTCAGAATGAACGGACTTGCCCACACACGGACAAGTCCGTTCATTTTGAACGTGACTCAGGTGCGACGGAACTAGAAAAGGAATTCAATCTTGCCGCTTTTATCGGCGAGATTGACACCTTGCGAGCCCCGTCGCGGTGCATAACAGGCCCTTAGGTCTGGTATGGATTATAAAGGGAAACCCCTACGCTGAAAAAACGGCGTGGGGTCCCCCCTAGAATCCATACCAGACCCCGATCCGAGCACGCAGCCCGGCCGGTCAGGAAAGGGGTGGGGACGAGCGAACGCCACCCCCCCTCCTGAACCGTATCAGGCCGCATGCTCTCAACATGGGGGGTGGGTGCGTTGGGGGAGGGGGGCGCCCTGCGCCCCCCCCACCCCAAAGCACCTTGTCCCCATGTTGATGAGGACAAGGGCCTCTTCCTGACAACCCTGGCCGTTGGTTGCCGGGGTCTGCGGGCGGGGGGGCTTATCGGAATCCGGGAGCCCCCTATAAGAGGGCCCCCAGATCCCGGCCCCCCCATCCTATGTGAATGAGTATGGGGTACATAGTACCCCTACCCATTCACCTAGGGAAAAAGTGTCAATAATAAAACACACTACACAGGTTTTTAAAATAATTTATTAAACAGCTCCGGGGGGGATCTTCCTCCGGCTTCGGGGGTCTTTTTCCGGCTTCGGGGGTCCCTCCGGTTCATCTTCTCCCGGCGTCCGGTTGGTTCTTCTCCGCTCTCTCCAGCCTCTTCTCCCGGTGTTCCAGTTCTTCGGCCGGCTCCTCCGCTGTCTTCAGGTAGCTCTCTTGCCAGCGGAGGTCCGGACTTCTGGGCTTCTTGTCTTCTCTTCTCTTCTCCAGATGGGACTGTGATGTTTTAGGGGGCGTGGTCATCACCCAGTGACCACGCCCCCTAAAACGTCACAGTCCCAGCATGCCCAGGGACTGTGACATCATAGGGGGCGGGGTGATAGCAGCCAAAAAGCACTGCTTAAACAGTGCCGCTTTACCGCTAACGGAACCGCTGCCCCAGTGTGAAAGCAGCCTAATGCCCCGTACACACGTGTGATAAGACCTTGTTGTCGGAAATTCCGACCGTGTGTAGGCTCCATCACACATTTTCCATCGGATTTTCCGCCACACAAAGTTTGAGATCAGGCTATAAAATTTTCCGACAACAAAATCCGTTGTCGGAATTTCCGATCGTGTGTACACAAATCAGACGCACAAAGTGCCACGCATGCTCAGAATAAATAAAGAGATGAAAGCTATTGGCTACTGCCCCGTTTATAGTCCCGATGTACGCGTTTTACGTCACCGCGCTCAGAATGATCGCATTTTCCGACAACTTTGTGTGACCGTGTGTATGCAAGACAAGTTTGAGCCAACATCCGTTGGAAAAAATACTAGGATTTTGTTGTCGGAATGTCCGATCAATGTCCGACCTTGTGTACGGGGCATAAGTGTGGTATTTGCATTTGGAATCTATGGCTGTGAACCTACATCATGTGTTCAAATGAGCTGTCCATGCAATTGAAACAGGCCATTGTAAGGCTTCAAAAATGAAAAAACAAATCCACCAGAAAGATAGCAGCAACTTTAGGAGTGGCCAAATGAACAGTTTGATACATTCTAAGGAAACCGCCTGATTTGTGACATGCCCACCAGGTGGAACTCAACTTTGGCAATGCAGCAGCTGCACATGCAGCAGAGGGCCGTCAACAAGTACCTTGCGAGTATGGCACTAGGACAGGCCCAGGGTACCTCAGCTTTTTTTCCCCACGCCAATGGCTGCTGATAAAGGATGCATGCACTGTACTTTCACCATTTGAGGAGGTGACAAGGATGGCGAGCTGTGTCAATGCATGCATCAGTGACACCAACCCTTTTGTGTTCCTATTAGAGCATACTCTGCATGGCGTTATGGACAGGGCACTCGAGGCAGAGCAGCGAGAGGAAGAGGAGGACTTCCTTTCCTCTCAAGGCCCACTTTATGCAGAAACCATTCTTGCGACACCACAGAACACAGAAGATGAGAGGGAGGAGGAGGAGCATTCTGGCAGTTTTGGAGGCATTGAACACACTAACTTGCTAGTAGCAAACTGAGCCCTCCACTCCAACACACTGCAGAAGCTTTCTATGAGAAGTTACCTTTTATAGTGTAGGGTGGGGGACTATGAGCACTGAGCCGTGATTGGAGAAAGTCATCAGCACTTTGTCCAATAAGGGCTCTGACAGTGCTATTTTGCTAAGCTGGTCGGGGCAAGGCTTCATCCAAATAGTGGCCTAGAATGCACTGTGAAGCGTGCAGTGCATTGTGGGGCGCTCAGTGGGATGATCAAACAGGCGAACAGGCAATGTTCGAGTTGAACGTTTGCTCAGCTCAAACCAATTGCCCAACACTAGCCATCATACCTGACTCCCTAAATATAAAGTTATTATGTTATACACTGAACCTATTTAACAGTTTGTTTGTACAGTGTAGTCAAATTAATTAGATGTTATACAAACTTCTCTATATGTATAAATACTGATTATACCACGGCTCATTTGTTTATATATTGCTTTTCATTTTCTACCCTCAGAGAAAAAGAAGAAGACAAAGAAATTGCAGACTTCCTTCGCATCAAATTAAAACCCCTTGATAAAGTCACAAGGCCAGCTGCCAGTAAGTTTTATCACTTTTGTCAGGGACCATACATACATAAATATGACTCAGCAGACATTTAGGTTCTTTATGAATTGTGATCAACATGAATGACACCTTGCTGCCTGACTGACAGATTGAACTGCCTTTCAACGAGCTGCTGAAATCTGGAACCAGCTGCCCCCACCCTAGCTGCAGCCTGTCAGTCCAGTGAGTGCTAGAATTGCAGAGCGGGGTGCAGTGGCTAACAGTAAATGTTCTCCAATGTGAACAGACTATCATCTGACAGATCAACAGTCATGTGATCTATAAGCTCTTGGTCTTAAGGCAAACATAGGACAGCTGCAGTGTCACATGGATACTTCAGCATGGAGGTGGATATGCATGTTTGCTTTTTTTTTTTTTTATTAACCCCAAACCTCTCTATTACTTATGAAATGGCCTGTTAGGCATTTTATAGGTTACATAGTTTTCTTAATGGGTTACATGCTGTTACCGTCAGGTTAATAGACAATGGCAAAAAAACTGCAAGGGCACCTTCTATATAATCCCTCCCACTCCCAGCAAGTCTCCATTTTCGGTAGTGTACTTAGGTAATAGGGGGTATCTACCGAGAGAAGGTTAACCATTTTAAGCAGTTTTTTTTTAAGATTCCTCTATCAAGTTTCTAACTAGACCATAATCACTTCATGAGCTTTCCTTATCTGTTGACTGTTCGTCTATGCCTTGGGGGATCATACCCAGTCTCCGCCTGTAGGAAGATGCGGGGGCAGTCTGTAAAGTTGCTTCAGGCACTGAATTCTGTGTGGGTGCTCACATTGGCCCTCATTGAGGTCAAGAGCTGTGTCTGCCTGAGATGGAGCACTGCCCCTACAAACCCCTACAGGATTAAGCCCATCATGGAGTGTGAAGTCAGGATGGGGCATCCTGCTACATGAGAAAGGCATCTGCCACTGTAATGTGCAACGTACTTGCACCCTCTCTGGTACAAGTATGCTGGTGCTCCATCTTGGGTGGCTATGGCGGAGCTTGTATTGCAACACTTTAAATGATGTGTCAATAAGCAGAAAGATCTGTATTTTTAAATTTGGTACCTTTTTACAGGCCTCCATTTGGAGCAAGTCTATTGTACTAGGTTGCCTCAATCTTCCAGCCCTAATGCACAATTTCTTTTCCCTGGTGTGCATTCTCCAGGCGGGGTCCTGCAAGTACAGCGCAACGATCATTGGATGTGTACCTGGCATAGAAAGCTTCACACTTCTCTCTTAGCAGCAGTGAAGGTTATGGGAACCCCATTTGGGGACACTTTGCATTACACATGGCAGATCACAGGCACAAAGGCCAAGGGCAGAAGGCCTCATTGACCAAGACTCAGTTAGCAGCTCCAGGAGGAGATGACAGTGTTTCCAAAGGGCCCTCTATTTTGACAGGTGCCCCAGTCTGATTCCCTGCCTTTCTCTGGGAACTCCACTGGCCCTTGGGCCAGTCATTCTCCTACCTATCTAGAGGCGTTTTCTGCCACCGTATGATTTCATAGGCAGGATCTCAGTCCTATTGGAGGTCATAGATTACAAGGGTCACAAATGAACCCCAAAGTTGGTCTCTGACTGCTTTTGTGGCTGATGTACTGCCTCAGGAGGCGATAGACAAGGAAGATCCCCTCTGCTAAAATCTCATCAAAGCATAAAGATAGCACTGCTCTCCTTATTGATGTGGTATACTCATGGTTTAACGATAGACCAGCCTGAGTCTGCTCACCTATGGTCTCCAGCATTGGGTTCCCTATCCCTGCTAATACCTTCCTAGTGCACCTTCCTAGTGCACTCCCAGTCCATCTTGTATGATGACAAGTCTCATGATGAAAAACTCTTTGCCCCTCCTAAACATTTTGCTCAGCAATATCCCATTGAGGGGTGGTTGTGGCAGAGTTTGTATTGCAGCACTTTAAATGATGTGTCAGTGAGCAGAAGCATCTGTATTTTTAAATTTGGCACTTTTGCAGGCCTCCATTTGGAGCAAGTCTGTCGTACTAGGTTGCCTCAATCCTCTAGCCCTACTGCACATTTTCTTTTCCCTGGTGTGCATTCTCCAGTTGGGATCCTGCAAGTACAGCGCCTGAGTCTGCTCAACCTAAGGTCTCCAGCATTGGGTTCCCTAAAGATATCCAAACTTGCTAAAACCTTCCTAGTGTCCCTCCTACATATTTTGCTCAGCAATATCCCATTGTACTTCAGAACCAGACAATTCATGTAGTTGACCCAGACATTTCTTGCCTAAACAAGACAATAACAATCCCTGTGGAGGATAATCCTGTATTCAAGAACCTGGTAAACAAGATGTTAGAAGTTTTGTTTTCTTTGGTGGGCCCGACATTCAACTTGCAGTTACCACCACAAACATCTGCCAGAGCCCAGCTATCTGCACTTAATACATGGCCTGATAACCTAGTTCCATTTTAATAGATCCCTGAGTTCACCACCACCAGGAGCTTTTATTGTGGTTTTAGCACTAGTACGTGAACAGTTTTGCAGAAATGCTTCACCAGCTCTCCAGGATGAGCTTCCTGTCCGTCCAAATGAGAAGGATACTTTAGCTGACATGCTGATCAGCAGAACTCACATACAAGAGGCACCTCAAGAAGATGCCCTTTAAGGGAGAGTGCCTGTGTGATCTTTCCTTTGACTACTATATCAAAGAAACCAAGGGGGAAAAGGTACTCTCCTCTCCAGAAAAAGATGATTCATGCTCCTGATGGTAGACATTGAACTTCTGAGACTAGGAAAAGCTAATCCTGGATAACACTTTTGTCATAAGACATGGAACTCCAAGACCTCCTCCCAGTGGGTGGGCACTGATAAGTGCAGGGACATCTATTTGCCTTTTTGGCATTCTGGTCTCTTTCAGGGGGTCATCATCACTCTAGTCCCAAAAGATTTTTGGCTTTCTACTCTAACCCATTCATAGTTCTCAAGGCAAATAGAAGCACTCAGAACATCCTGGATCTGAAAACAGTCAACTTGTTCTTGCAAGGTCAAAAATTCCACGTGGAATCGGCCTGGTTGGTCATTGCCTCCCTCCTTCCTGGGGACCTTCTAGCCTCGGTAGATATTAGAGATGCTTACTTGCACATTCCCATCTTTCCTCCTCCACAGCACTTTTTGCATTTTGCTGTGAGCGCTCAACCAATTTGTCACCCTTCCCTTTGGACTGTCTATGGCACTCTGGTTTTTCACCAAGGTGCTTACTTCAGTCCTATCTCTTCTTCGTTCTCAGAAAATACATAATCAGAAAAAAAAGGGGGAAAGGGAAGAGGAGGGGTGGTTCCGAGAGCCCCTGGTTGGACTTTGAAGGCACAGCAAGTCAAGAAAATCATGTACAAAATAACAATACAGTAAATTTTATTAAATACAAATGTATAAATAACAAAGACATTGACAAAAAAATATAAAAAGCATCTATGTAAGAGATGTACGTGATGCAAGCCCCAGTGCGTCAACGCGTTTCGTTGAAAAGACTTCCTCAGGACACATCCAGGTTTCAAATAATACAAAAAAAAGGTCTTACTATCTAAAATAAAAACAAAAAACACATGAGCATATGATACCATACAAGACCAGATGAGGTACAATGACCATTAAACACAGGGCGGATACTGTTTAAGTTCACATTACCTTAGAAGAGGCTTCCATAGACTTAAATGATTAGAAAAAAACTCTGTAGTTCATATTTCCGCTGCAGGTGCAGAATATTGTATTATAAGAGTGCCCGTCAACTGAAGAGAAAAAAAAAAACCCAATGAGATAAAAGTGAGAATCATAAAGACCACCAGACTAATAAAAAGGATAGGTATGTACCTGTTACTATATACCTCTGAACTATGGGTTCATTCCTAGTAAAGGAGAGGATCAAAGATTTGCCAGTTGGCCATAAGGGTCAGTGTTCACACCACCAAAGCTCCAGCAATCACTATAGGGCATCAAAAAAGCCCACATAGGGTATCCATCTAACCGTCCATGTGGAGCTGTATAGCAACAATGGAGGAGCCTAAAAAGGTATTAACAGAGAAAAAGTCCAAAGTAAGTATGCTAACTACATCAATCTAGCAACAATAATAACCACAGCAAACCTGCGGGAATATCATAGTACTTATTCTCAAATGGGTTCAGTGTACATCCCCTAGAAGGCACAGAGACGCTCCTGAGCTGAGGGTCAGAGAGCAACTGTTGAAATTGTTTACTTTGGCGCCAAAGAGAGGGGCAGAAACCTCATCCGAATTGGCACCAAAATCAACATCCCGGAAGTTCCGGGTATGACCTATGATCCCGTGCGCGGGAAGGGAGGGGGGAGGCGGAGCCAGTCGCATCAAGCAGCACATGTGTACAACCTAAGGGAGAGGTGGAGCGGCGGTCTTGCCCACTTCGGCATCATAGCCGGCCAAACGCAACAAGTCCTATCTCCCATCCATATATGAAAAGGGGAGGGGGGGCCGGGGCAAACAGCCAGGCGGACAACAACATAAGCGGACCAGAAACCACCGTAAATCCGGCGATTCATGATTTGCTGTGACTTCAAAGTCCGAGCAGGGGCTCTCGGAAACCACCCCTCCTCTTCCCTTTCCCCCTTTTTTTTGATTATTCAATTATACGGACGTGGCAATAGGAGTGTTTTTCCCCCTTTTTTAGTTTATGCTCAGAAAATACATGTTGTGGGATACCTGGACAATCTCCTGTTAAAGGACCAACCCCACTAAACCTGTGAGCCAATATCCACTGGGTGGACTCTGCAGAGATTCAGTTGGATTCTCAACTTTCAGAAGTAATCTCTGGAACCATTTCCCCAAAGTATCTAAGCCTGACGATGAATTATGACTCTGACCAGGGACAAACTTCTGTCCCTCTGCTGTAGCGGCCCAACCCTTCGGTCTCAGGGTCATCCCTCTAATTATGCCTGCATGAGGATCTTAGGCCTGATGATAGTCTCCTCTGAGTCAGCACTATACACTTAGTTTCAATCCAGACCATTCCATTTCTTCTGCTTTGACTTCTTCCATTCATTGCCAAAAAAATGTGGTTGTACAAAGTAAACCTGCGCTAAATAAATGTTCTAAAGTAGAAGTTCTGTGTAAGAATAGACACCATTAGGTGCCTACCATTAAGTTTATTAGACACCAAGAACTTTCACTGTGTTCTTCCCTTTTTCAGTTTTACCAAGTTTGCCTTGCTTAATGGCATATGGCATGGCATTTGCTTTGCACGCCATCGCCATTATGGCGCCTGGCCAGATACATAATTACATAGGCAGGTTGAAAAAGACACGAGTCCATCTAGTTCAACCAATATGAAAAAAAAAAAATGAAAAGCAATAAAGCATGATCCAATTTGCTGCTATGGGAAAAAAAATTCCTTTATGATCCCCCAGGAGGCAATTGGATATTCCCTGGATCACCTACCCATAGCTCTTTTTTAAACAATCTACTGAGCTGGCCAGAACTAGTTCTTGAGGGAGTCTATTTCACTTTTTCACAGCTATTACTGTTGTAGCCCCTTGTTTTAAACAGGGGCTACTATGTCAATTTAGTTTTTGACTGGGCTCTAGTCAGCTCAGACCGATTGTATAGTTATCACCTGGTTTTTCCCAAAGATAAGTTGGCTTATGATTTAGATGCAAGCAAGGCAAAGAGGGTGTTTCACCGCTCAGGTGGACACGGACCCAGGTGTGAAGTTGATGTGAAACTTTCAGAGTTGAAGAGTTCCAGGTGCTGGCTAAATGCTAAGTGGAACGAGGCTTTGAACAAGAAGATCTGGATGCCGCACACTGACTAAAGTTGAAAACTTGTCTTTATTGTAAAGATGGGATCATCAGAAATACAAGACCATCATGTAGAAAGTACAGGATCTTCTGACGCGTTTCGCACTCGGAGCTGAGTGCTTACTCATAGCTAGCAACTATTAAAATGACTGATTCTTATATATCTTAAGAGGATACCACATGACCGTCTGATTAAGCAAAGAATAAGTGTCAGCTGAGAGCCGATTTTGTGAGATCTCGGCATCTGCTGACCAATCAGTGTGCTATCCAATAAGAAAAAACTTTTTAAAATAGTGACATTTAAATCAGTAAGAATAAAAATATAAACATGAATATATATTCATGTGTATATGAACAAAAGATAATATATATCCTTCCTTTATATATATTTGTTTATTTATCTATTTATTTCTATTTTTGTGGTTATATGTGCAGTGGAACATGATTGAATATAGATGTGAATGTGTTGAAATAAGATGTGAAAACACAATAATATGTCAAAGTGCAAAGGATGCAAAAGGGTATATATATATATATATATATATATATATATATATATATATATATATATATATATAGTGAAAAAGTAAAAATATATGAACAAATAGTGTGTGCGATGAGTATATGTAAAATGAACATAAATATCATAATATATATATTACGTTAGTAAAAATGAAGGCTCTAATGGGTAATCACATATAGCAATAGGTGTGACAAGGAACAAAAACCGTGTGGTAGAAACAACAATGTGAATGCCATTAGTGTTAAAAAATAAGCTGGAATATAATAAACCGCGAAAGTGAATGAAATGACATGTATATGTATGTATGGTGTATTTTGCAGAGAAGTTTTTTTGTCCAAGGAATATATAAAAAATGAGTAAATTAGAATTGGCTTAACTGAGATGATGTCTTGGTGCTTGTATTAGCCGACCGCGGTGGTTAATAATGAAACGAGATCGGTCTGTGTATGGGTGTGCCGGGATGATCGGAATGAAATTCTCAACAATGTAGCATAGAATAATGTGTGGTTAACCCGACTACGAGCAGGGTGTGTATTGGACTCGTTAGTATAAAAAATGAACGGCGGGGTCCGAAGCAATGGGATCCCACCGATAAGACTCGCCACAGTGTGGTCTAATATTACTGTGAATATAATGGTAGTATGTACGGGGTCCCGGCTAGTTATTTGAGGGTAGGACATCACGGGGAACATGTGGAACCCTGCTAACTAGAAAAGAAGTAAAACTGGACTGGGATAATAGACCCCATCCAAATAAAGATGAACGTTAAGTATAATAATAAATGATCGGTCCAGGGTGCCTCATGTGGAGATATGTCTTTATATGTGAATGTCAGCAAATGCCGAGACCACTGGACAATTAACCATATTATTACTAATATTGGATAGTACATGTTATAAACTTGCTGATACAATACTCATATGATAATACCGGCAGATAAAACAATTAAATACACAAACAAGCACATAAGAGGTCGAAGTGGGTCCAATCTATAAAGATAGTAAAGGATATGTCATTATGCTGAACACTATAATGAAACAAATTACATGTTCATATTGTGACACTGGACTAGCAAAACAGATACTTAACACAAAACTGTAACATATAAAAGCTTGTGTGTATAGATTTATGCTCCGTATAGCTAAATAATGATCCCAAAACATTTAAACATCAATATATTCGAAAATGTAGAAAAAATATATATACATTTACATAAGAGCTGTATATGTATATTGAATTATTCCTTCACTATTGAAAAAATAATAAAAAGAGAATAAAAATAAAAATAGATGAAAATAGATAAAAACAAAAGTGAAGATGAGATTGTGAATATTAGTAGGACAATTGTAAAAATAAGAATGAAAATAAAAATAGAAATGAGAACACAGAAATATGTGAAAATGTAAAACTATTAATATTAATATTGTCATGTGTGCATCCAAGAGTAAAACAAACATACATTTTTGTCTAGTATGTATCATATTTAAACGAAATGGATACCACAAGGCAATATTAAAGAATGTTGCATACATTTACTACTGACCATGGTTTATTGAGGGCTCCTGCTCTACTATGATTAATGTAATGAGTATATTGAGCAGGGGTCTATACCAGCCATATAAGTTAATCAAGATTGTAAATTATTTTCTTCTTGTAAATAAGATGAAATGTGTCTGTGTATAGACCACAATGGTCAGTAAATGGAAGAACCTATATCATGGCACTGTCTGACTGGAGTATATGATAAGAAAAATAAAAAATAACTGAAAGGATGTAAAAAATGGGAAATTATGAACAATTATGGTAGATCTTGTGATATAAATCTGTCCAAGCAGTATATTTAAACAGTTACTCGTAATAATAAGAAACATCCCATTCAAAATTAAGGCCCAAGGGAATTCTCGTATTTAAAGAGAATATCCAATATACTTCACGTTTGCAAAGTAATTGGAACCTGTCGCCTCCTCTGGTGGGTGTTATAACCTTTTCTATGCCCTGAATAGAGAGGCTTGATACGTCTTTCTGGTGTACAAAGATCCAGTGTTTTGCCACGTTAGTTAATCTATCTTTTTCAATGTCATGTAAATGGTCGTATAAGCGGTCTCTAAGATGACGTGTAGTCCGCCCGACATACTGGATCTGGCAAATATCGCAGGTAATCACATATATTATAAACTGGGTGTTACAGTTTAT
The DNA here is from genome assembly GCA_037952835.1 of Lithobates septentrionalis. Classification (NCBI taxonomy): domain Eukaryota; kingdom Metazoa; phylum Chordata; class Amphibia; order Anura; family Ranidae; genus Lithobates; species Lithobates septentrionalis. The sequence goes on along the minus strand of JBBDGP010003984.1, from coordinate 211,101 downwards.
GAATGAAGTGATGTTAAAAACTTTACCATTTGTGCAAGATTGAACTTGCTTGCCCTTCTTTTTGTGACCGCAGTAGTTGCATTCCTTTTTACCACATTTATAGTTACCCTTAAAACTTAACCAGTTGGCTTTGGTTTGTTCAGATGACACCAAGCTGGGTGAAAGTGAACTCCCCAGGGTAGGTGCCCTGCGGGAGACCACTTTGATGCCCCTGGAAAGGATGTTATTATATGCAGCGTCATTATATAAGATTGGAAGATATTTAGTGACTATCTTTCTTATTTGATTAAATTCTGCGCTGTATGGTGTAGAGAATATCGGGGTGGTGATTGAGGGGAGACTAGTATGGGATTTATCTTGTAGAAGTGCCTGCCTAGGAATAGCGCTCGCTCTATTGAGTGCTCTATTAACTAGGGCTATGCCATATCCTTGATCTCTAAACCGCTGGGCCATGTGGTTTGCTTCTCTATGGAAGTTTTCAGGGGTACTGCACAGGCGTTTGAGTCTTAAAAATTGTCCATACGGTACACCTCGTATGGTGTGTTTGGGATGTGCTGAATCTGCTCTAAGGAGAGCGTTACCCGCAGTGGGTTTCCTATATAGAGTAGTATGAATGGAATTACCTATGCCTGTAAGTTTGACATCTAGGAATTCGATGCTGTAAAGTTGTAAAGTGCCTGTAAACTTTAAATTAAAACTATTATTATTAAAGTATGAAAGCCAAGTTTCCAAATCAGCATCTGCATCCGATGTGATGAACAGGAGGTCATCAATAAAACGACAGTAAAAAACCGTATCTAGTCTGCGGGGGCTATCATGTCCAAAGATGCGAGACCTCTCCCACCAACCCATGAAGATGTTACAATAAAGACAAGTTTTCAACTTTATCCAGTGTGCGGCATCCAGATCTTCTTGTTCAAAGCCTCGTTCCACTTAGCATTTAGCCAGCACCTGGAACTCTTCAACTCTGAAAGTTTCACATCAACTTCACACCTGGGTCCGTGTCCACCTGAGCGGTGAAACACCCTCTTTGCCTTGCTTACATCTAAGGATATATGCTTATCTTTCCACCTGCCCGGAGGCACTCCCAGGTACTTTATATATCATACAAATTATCTTTGTTACTCTTTCAAGAGTTTATCAAACCTGTATTTACGGGAGAAGAGTTTTTCCTATTCATTATATGGATCACACCACTACTTCGACACCCATGGCAGAAATCATGTACAGCAGGACTCTAAAGGCACCTTGTGAAAATCCACTGAGACAATCGTCCCAGACACACACATCACGAGTGTCGGACGATGATGGAGTATTGTTAATACAACATTTCAGAAAACTGGAACATATTATGGCAAGAGAAATCATAGCCTTTTGGGACATTAATTTTCTAACGGACTATCTGTCAATGGCTCACATACCACGAGGTCTACGGATCAAAAAATTTCCCACTTCAGAGTTGTTTAATGATGACCTTAAAAAGGAATGGACCGATACTTTGGATACATGTTCATTCAAATTGATGAATATTCTCATTGCTTCAAAAACTAAAGAAGTGGAGGTACTGCAGTCTGACATGTCCTTAATTCAAACTGAACTCGCCTCTCTACAAAACCTGACAACCTTTGCAGATCTTGACAGTCGTCTAAGCAATAAATTAGACAAAATGGAAAAGTCAGTCATCGCCAGTAAAAGAGGCAAGATGGCCCGGGATAAGAATGATTATGAGAGCAACAGAGTCTACACTTGGAAAAAAACACTGTTTGCCCACAATTGATCACGGAGAAATCGTGGCAAACAGGTTAGTTTCTCGGATCAAGAAAGTGATCTAGCTGATAACACTTTGGCACGTACTATGTCAGATTCCTCTCCTGACCAGTCTACAGGCTCCATGGAAACAAACAGAAGCAATAGCCATCCTAACGCTGGAAACCCTCGCAGGTCAGGTCACACAAAGAAGAAGAAACCTTCCATAAAAAAACAAGAAGGGGCGGCAGGAGACATAAGAACTCCAAGCAACACACACTACAGCCTACAAGGCAAAATGAAGAAATAAGTTCCAGCGTACTCAACATCTCAAAAAGACCCTTGAAAGAAGAGGAGATCAGTCTTCTATGAAAAGGGTTAAACTTCTGTCCAAATAGACATTTTGATCTATTTAATACAATTCTGGACGTTAACCAGTTTTCCCGTTCTTTAACACTTAAAAAGCACTTTGGTTCCTCCAGGGAAGAAGAAATTGCTGTGGGTTCTGGTGACACAGGTGAGTCTCCCCCTTCACCCATTTCTTTTAATGAAGTTTGTGCATTGAATGACTTAATAGAATTGGCAGATGAATCAGATCCACCCCCTGTTGATCCCACTGATTCACAGGATAAACTAGCAATCAAATCTAGGTCTGATTTTTATCCAGTGGCATCCAGGGGCAAGGATCTTGATCTGTTTCAGAAGTTGGTGGAGGGGAATTAACTCGCTTGGCTCACAGTTGCCACAGAAAACCCATTAAAGATAATTTGACACAAAACGAGAGATTAGCTCTGAAAACTTTAACAGCAGACACTAGCACTGTTATCAGGAATGCAGATAAGGGGGGAGTAGTAGTCGTTTTAGACACTGAAACGTATACACAGGAAGCTTTATGTCAGTTATCTGACACACAAACTTATCAATTACTTCCATCTAATCCTACACTCCCCTTTAAGAATAAACTTTCTGCCCTTTTAGACAGAGCGATATCGGTAGGCATCTTTTCACACAAAGACAAAGAGAAACTCATCCCTGAACACCCTGTCATGCCTAAATTCCACCATTTGCCTAAGGTCCACAAAGGACTTCACCCCTTAACAGGTCGACCTATTGTAGCAGGAATTGGTTCACTCAACGAATGCTTAGGTGAATGGGTGGACTCTCAACTACAGCCCTTGGCAACCAGCCTGCCTGGCTACGAGAGACACCAAGCAACTACTTAACAACCTACAACATTTTCGATGGGAGAATAATTTCAGGTGGATCAGTTGCGATGTCACCAGTCTTTATTCTAGTATCCCGCAACATCTAGGTATTCAGGCAGTTGCTTGGGCTCTTAAAAAATCTGGCAGATTTTCACTCATTTTACAAGACTTTATATTACAGGCGTTGGATTATCTACTCACACACAATTTTTTCATGTTTGACGGGGGCTATTATCTCCAAAGGTGCGGGGCCTCTATGGGCGCCAAATTTTCGCCCTCTCTCGCCAACATCTTCATGGGTTGGTGGGAGAGGTCTCGTATCTTTGGACATGATAGCCCCCGCAGACTAGATACGGTTTTTTACTGTTGTTTTATTGATGACCTCCTGTTCATCACATCGGATGCAGATGCTGATTTGGAAACTTGGCTTTCATACTTTAATAATAATAGCTTTAATTTAAAGTTTACAGGCACTTTACAACTTTACAGCATCGAATTCCTAGATGTCAAACTTACAGGCATAGGTAATTCCATTCATACTACTCTATATAGGAAACCCACTGTGGGTAACGCTCTTCTTAGAGCAGATTCAGCACATCCCAAACACACCATACGAGGTGTACCGTATGGACAATTTTTAAGACTCAAACGCCTGTGCAGTACCCCTGAAAACTTCCATAGAGAAGCAAACCACATGGCCCAGCGGTTTAGAGATCAAGGATATGGCATAGCCCTAGTTAATAGAGCACTCAATAGAGCGAGCGCTATTCCTAGGCAGGCACTTCTACAAGATAAATCCCATACTAGTCTCCCCTCAATCACCACCCCGATATTCTCTACACCATACAGTGCAGAATTTAATCAAATAAGAAAGATAGTCACTAAATATCTTCCAATCTTATATAATGACGCTGCATATAATAACATCCTTTCCAGGGGCATCAAAGTGGTCTCCCGCAGGGCACCTACCCTGGGGAGTTCCCTTTCACCCAGCTTAGTGTCATCTGAACAAACCAAAGCCAACTGGTCAAGTTTTAAGGGTAACTATAAATGTGGTAAAAAGGGATGCAACTATTGCGGTCACATAAAGAAGGGCAAGCAAGTTCAATCTTGCACGAATGGTAAAGTTTTTAACATCACTTCATTCATAAACTGCAACACCCAGTTTATAATATATGTGATTACCTGCGATATTTGCCAGATCCAGTATGTCGGGCGGATTACACGCTGTCTTAGAGACCGCTTATACGACCATTTACATGACATTGAAAAAGATAGATTATCTAACGTGGCAAAACACTGGATCTTTGTACACCAGAAAGACGTATCAAGCCTCTCTATTCAGGGCATAGAAAAGGTTGTAACACCCACCAGAGGAGGCGACAGGTTCCAATTACTTTGCAAACGTGAAGTATATTGGATATTCTCTTTAAATACGAGAATTCCCTTGGGCCTTAATTTTGAATGGGATGTTTCTTATTATTACGAGTAATTGTTTAAATATACTGCTTGGACAGATTTATATCACAAGATCTACCATAATTGTTCATAATTTCCCATTTTTTACATCCTTTCAGTTATTTTTTATTTTTCATTTTTCTTATCATATACTCCAGTCAGACAGTGCCATGATATGGGTTCTTCCATTTACTGACCATTGTGGTCTATACACAGACACATTTCATCTTATTTACAAGAAGAAAATAATTTACAATCTTAATTAACTTATATGGCTGGTATAGACCCCTGCTCAATATACTCATTACATTAATCATAGTAGAGCAGGAGCCCTCAATAAACCATGGTCAGTAGTAAATGTATGCAACATTCTTTAATATTGCCTTGTGGTATCCATTTCGTTTAAATATGATACATACTAGACAAAAATGTATGTTTGTTTTACTCTTGGATGCACACATGACAACATTAATATTAATAGTTTTATGTTTTCACATATTTCTGTGTTCTCATTTCTATTTTTATTTTCATTCTTATTTTTACAATTGTCCTACTAATATTCACGATCTCATCTTCACTTTTGTTTTTATCTATTTTCATCTATTTTTATTTTTATTATCTTTTTATTATTTTTTCAGTAGTGAAGGAATAATTCAATATACATATACAGCTCTTATGTAAATGTATATATATTTTTTCTACATTTTTGAATATATTGATGTTTAAATGTTTTGGGATCATTATTTAGCTATACGGAGCATAAATCTATACACACAAGCTTTTATATGTTACAGTTTTGTGTTAAGTATCTGTTTTGCTTGTCCAGTGTCACAATATGAATATGTAATTTGTTTCATTACAGTGTTCAGCATAATGACATATCCTTTACTATCTTTATAGATTGGACCCACTTCGACCTCTTATGTGCTTGTTTGTGTATTAACAGTAAAAAAATAGTGTAGCGCTATGTGTATATACAAATTCTGAATATAACATACATAAATAGTGAATCGATATGTCCTTTACGGAAAAAACAGGTATTGAAACAACACTAGGTGATACAAATTAACATTTAAAAGTGGCTACAGTAAGGAATATAAATCTGTGGTGTAAAAATAGATAATGGGTCTAGAAAACCGTACAATTGTGACAAATCAAATAATAAAGTCCATAAAAAATAGATAATTATAATGGTAGTGACTGATGAAAAAGAGGACCACCACCAAAAGTCTATAAGGGTTATGTGCTAAAAAACTGAGAAAATGAATAAAAATTAAAAATTCACGGGGGTTTCTTCAAGAACGAATTTGTTCACTTCTGGCAAACGGATAAATAGGTCACAGATGGGTGAGAGGTCTAAATAGGTGGCAGAACCATCAAAGCTTCAAAGAAGGCTTACCAAAATCAGGTGACTTGAAAAAGACATACGTCTTACAAGTCAAAGAAAGCTTGATGACCACCAGGTCTGGCAAGATGAATCGTCAGATTATCCTCGGCTTCCAAAACGGGGGGAGGGGTCTCACCACAACTTCAAACGTCCCCAAGACAGTCCAACAGGCCCAATAGATGTTTCAAATATCATGCGAGAAAAAAAACTCACATGGCATAATAACGTTTAAAAAACATCAATTTATTAAAATAATAAAAAAACACTCACATGGTAGGAGATCAAAACCAGCTCATATAGAATCAATTGCGGTAATCGTGAGGGGTCCACCCGACATGTTTCGGCTACTAAGCCTTCATCTGGGATGTCAGCTGCTAACTGTATATTGTATTTTTTCCCTTTCCATATTGTTTGGCACAGCGCTGTACTTATTCCCATCTTGTTTGTGTATTTAATTGTTTTATCTGCCGGTATTATCATATGAGTATTGTATCAGCAAGTTTATAACATGTACTATCCAATATTAGTAATAATATGGTTAATTGTCCAGTGGTCTCGGCATTTGCTGACATTCACATATAAAGACATATCTCCACATGAGGCACCCTGGACCGATCATTTATTATTATACTTAACGTTCATCTTTATTTGGATGGGGTCTATTATTCCAGTCCAGTTTTACTTCTTTTCTAGTTAGCAGGGTTCCACATGTTCCCCGTGATGTCCTACCCTCAAATAACTAGCCGGGACCCCGTACATAATACCATTATATTCACAGTAATATTAGATCACACTGTGGCGACTCTTATCGGCGGGATCCCATTGCTTTTTATACTAAAGAGTCCAATACACACCCTGCTCGTAGTCGAGTTAACCACACATTATTCTATGCTACATTGTTGAGAATTTCATTCCGATCATTCCGGCACACCCATACACAGACCGATCTCGTTTCATTATTAACCACTGCGGTCGGCTAATACAAGCACCAAGACATCATCTCAGTTAAGCCAATTCTAATTTACTCATTTTTTAGATATTCCTTGGACAAAAAAACTTCTCTGCAAAACACACCATACATACATATACATGTCATTTCATTCACTTTCGCTATTCCAGCTTATTTTTTTTAACACTAATGGCATTTACATTGTTGTTTCTACCACACGGTTTTTGTTCCTTGTCACACCTATTGCTATATGTGATTACCCATTAGAGCATTCATTTTTACTAACGTAATATATATATATATATATATTATGATATTTATGTTCATTTTACATATACTCATCGCACACACTATTTGTTCATATATTTTTACTTTTTCACTATATATATATATACACTCGGAAGAATGATGAATGTAGTTATAAATAATTTTAAAGAGAAAGCAAAAAATTATCAATTTTCATTTTGTTGGTATAATATAGCAGCTAATAGTTCAGATCAGGGGTAGGCAACCTTTCAGAGGTTGAGATCTACCTGGACAACATGGAGGAAAGCAAAGAACCCTGCTGTGTCCTCTGATTAATAAGGTAGAAGGGTATGGCGCTGTTCCTTTATTCAATTAGTGGTTTCCTACCTGTATGCTATGTACTTCTAAGATTAAACAAGACATACAGGTATCAAATGGTGATATCCTCAAAAGACATTTCACAAAGTTGAACAGAATATAAAAATATAAACGTGTCAAACTCCATACATAGTGTTGCTGTGTAAACCATATATTTCAAAAGGATCGATTTTTAATCGTTTATACATGCGGATTTATTCCAGATGATGTACGTATATTTTATATATGCTGTAGTTGTTTTTATTGAAAGAGGCATATATACATGCCGGTGATTTTAAATATTCTGATTTTACTGGTATTTGTGCAAGCTGGAAGTTATATATTAAAAAATCTTTCACCTCATTATAACATGCGGAACACCCAATATATAATACCTGGACGGGATACCGGGATTATAAATAGCAATATTAGATTAATATTAGCTCAGAAACGAAACAAAGGTAAACCAGTTACAAGAGATACAACTCTGTGGTCTCCTCTGTCCTTAAAACCATAGGTATAATGGCCGCCAGCTTTTCGGAGGGTATGCATACAGAGACATGTGATATTGTCTTCTGTCTGCAGAATCCCAGGCAAAATGGCCACACGTAAAAGTTAAAAACAAACCGCCCCTTAGAAACATAAGGAAATTGGACACCGTTGTTTCTACATTCTCCCATACAGGAAGTTAGGCTCCGGTCTGCATTATCATAGGCAAAATGGCCGCGGACGACTTCCGGTCCACGGAATCACAGGCAAAATGGATGCCAATTAAAGAATTAACAAGGGGACACCGCACGCTATATAAAAGGTGGGAAGACACAGCACAGGTCACGCTCCCGTAGACGTCCTGACGACGAAACGCGTAGGGCGTGGCCTAATCTGTGCTTCCCAACACTACTTGCTTGCAACAGCTGAAGGTTAACCGTGACTTTTGTCTATTTTACCTGATACATACTTTTAAATTGTGAGTACCTCTCCACTTGTTTAAACACATTTTAAAAAAAACGATTTTACACTATGGGCACCCCTTCTCTCTTTTTACATGACACACCACGATCCTGAGTCTGCCAGAGATTGCCGTACAGTGGCTTAAACTGTAACTGCCTGATACCCCTGCAGGGGTGAAGTGAGCTGGTGAGTGGCTGCACATTTAGAGTACGGATTCTTGAACAGCAGAAGGATTATAAACACAAACACTATATGCGCCAAGTTATTGCACAAATAAGAACTTTTTATGAACTTGATAGCACGTTTACTGCACAATAAGGACTTTTTATGAACTTGATAGCACGTTTGCACTTTACCAAGACTGTTTTTGGATACTTATTAGTTCATTCCATCACCGCTTGACCTTCCACACCCCCCTTTCCCCCTCCCTCCCTCCCTCCACTCCCCCCCCCCCTTTTTTGTTTTCCCTTCCCCTGCCCCTGATCAACCTTATGCACGTTCACTAAGTGCCTTTTGAAATATATGGTTTACACAGCAACACTATGTATGGAGTTTGACACGTTTATATTTTTATATTCTGTTCAACTTTGTGAAATGTCTTTTGAGGATATCACCATTTGATACCTGTACGTCTTGTTTAATCTTAGAAGTACATAGCATACAGGTAGGAAACCACTAATTGGATAAAGGAACAGCGCCATACCCTTCTACCTTATTAATCAACTCAGCTGTCCCCATTTATGGTGACTGCATGTTGGGCGGCAGCAGTTCCAAAGTGTTCACTAACATATCTCCACTATTTCCACTGCGCGGGTCCACTACTCTTTCTGCTGTGTCCTCTGCCCCCTGCACATCTCCCCCCTCCCCCACATACACTGTAGTGTCCTCTACCACCCCCCCCCAAGGCTTTGTCCTCTGCCCCTTCACATCACTCCCCCTGTAGTGTCCCCTCCCCTGCCCCCTTCCTCCCCCCAGTAGTGTCCTGCACTTCCCAAAACAGTGTCACCTGATCCCCTTCACATCAATCCCCCACAGTGTCCTCTGTCCCTCCAACAGTGTACCCCCAAATCCCCCCATACACACAACGCTGTGTAGGTAAAACCTACCTGCCAGCATGTGCTCATCAGAGCAGAAATCAAGAGATAGCATAGTGCTGAGGTGGAAGGCGGGAACTGATGGCGTTCCTAACAGCAAGCTGGTGATTGGTTGCTAGGACAGCCTAGCAACCAATTACTGAGCAGCTCCGGCCCCTCGCCCTTCATTCAGCTCCCGCCTCCCACTCTCCAGATAACAGGAGAGCGGCAGAGGCTGGGGGGAGGCAGAGGCTGGGGGGAGGCAGAGGCTGGGGGGAGGCACACGATCCACCTGTCCCCCGCGTGCGCAGTCGATGGCTTGACAACCCCCGGTTTAGATAAATCTTTAGATAGAGGTGGGTAATTGGCAGAGTAGGGATAAAATTTTAGCTTTAGATACAGAAGAAAAGAAAGAGTGAGGAATCCAGACGTGATCTATGTGTGTGTAAAGATGAGAACTAGAAAAATATGTATAATCTCTAAGAGTAGGGTTTAATGAACGCCAAGCATCAACATAGCGAGCATTGGAGAAGAATGCTTGAAAGCGAATGGGGTTAGGGTTAAGAAAGTGGCTATTATATTTAGAACAATCTAATAAGGGATCAGTTACTAAGTTGGAGTATCCACAAATAAACAAAGTGCCCAAAGATTGAGTAGAGCTCAAATCCAAAATATGTGTTTGCGAGTCTCAAATTTGTTTTTTGCAATCAAAATTGTTGTGTTAATAAACACTAATTAATACTTCTCTCTGTTTAGTGGGAGCAGATGCCAAAAAGGTAGAGGGGTAGGAGGGATGAAAGTATCTTGGAGCAGATTGAGAGGAAAAGTTTCTTGGAGACAGGCAATGTCTATAGACTGAGTTTTCAAAAAAAGGCCTTACGTCTTTTAGAAGGAGAGTTCAAACCCTGAATGTTAGGAGTAGGATTTTTAAATGACATAAGGAGATGGGGGGATAATATAGATATTAAGGAGCCCTATAAATAAGGTCAAGGTGAGGAAAAGAGGGGGGGAAAAGAAAGATGTAAAAGAAAAGAAAATTATAATAAGAAAAAAATAAAGAAAACAAAAGAAAAAACAAATAAATTAGGAGCCTTGCATTTTAGGAGCCCTTAAAATCTGGGACCGCTTGCTCAATATTCCTTTACTAACTTCATATATGAGCCCATTAACGCCACTCATAGGTAACCCCGAATTCCCCCCTAGGGATGCGATCAAAGCTTCCTTCCTCTTTTGCTACTTATAGTAGGTGAGGTTGAAAAAAGACACAAGTCCATCAAGTCCAACCTATGTGTGATTATGTGTCAGTATTACATTGTATAAGAACATATTTGGGGGGCACACCATACAATGCGTTTAAATTCAAGATGGTGCTGCTATAAGACCTACAAACAGTACAAAATATTTTACAGTGCACACATACAAGAATGACATTTCCTGCAGGGCTAGTTAAAAACACCTGAACATATTCAAAAAATACGGGGGTTTGGTCACAATATATGGTCATATAGTGCTAAGCCCACTTACTGCGACAAAGTACCCCGAATTAGTGGGTCCTACTCTAGTAATAGAATGGAAGATCCTTTGTCTCAACCATGGGAGCTGAACTCCTCTATGTGGGAGAACTGAAGAGGATACATCCTATACACTGGTGGCCACTAAATAAGAGGTAATGAGGAGGGGGAGGGGTGCTCCAGCCCAAAAGACCTGGTCAGGGCCTATTACAACATACAAGAACATATTTGGGGGGCACACCATACAATGCGTTTAAATTCAAGATGGTGCTGCTATAAGACCTACAAACAGTACAAAATATTTTACAGCGCACACATACAAGAATGCCATTTCCTGCAGGGCTAGTTAAAAACACCTGAACATATTCAAAAAATACGGGGGTTTGGTCACACTATATGGTCATATAGTGCTAAGCCCACTTACTGCGACAAAGTACCCCGAATTAGTGGGTCCTACTTTAGTAATAGAATGGAAGATCCTTTGTCTCAACCATGGGAGCTGAACTCCTCTATGTGAATTTAAACGCATTGTATGGTGTGCCCCCCAAATATGTTCTTGTATGTTGTAATAGGCCCTGACCAGGTCTTTTGGGCTGAAGCACCCCTCCCCCTCCTCATTACCTCTTATTTAGTGGCCACCAGTGTATAGGATGTATCCTCTTCAGTTCTCCCACATAGAGGAGTTCAGCTCCCATCTTTGAGACAAAGGATCTTCCATTCTATTACTAGAGTAGGACCCACTAATTCGGGGTACTTTGTCGCAGTAAGTGGGCTTAGCACTATATGACCATATAGTGTGACCAAACCCCCATATTTTTTGAATATGTTCAGGTGTTTTTAACTAGCCCTGCGGGAAATGTCATTCTTGTATGTGTGCGCTGTAAAATATTTTGTACTGTGTGTATTACATTGTATATCCCTGTATGTTGTGGTCATTCAGGTGCTTATGTAATAGTTTCTTGAAGCTATCGATGCTCCCCGCTGACACCACTGCCTGTGGAAGGGAATTCCACATCCTTGCCACTCTTGCAGTAAAGAACCCTCTACGTAGTTTAAGGTTAAATCTCTTTTCTTCTAATTTTAATGAGTGGCCACGAGTCTTGTTAAACTCTCTTCTGCGAAAAAGTTTTATTTCTATTGTAGGGTCACCAGTACGGTATTTGTATATTGAAATCATATCCCCTCTCAAGCGTCTCTTCTCCAGAGAGAATAAGTTCAGTGCTCACAACCTTCCCTCATAACTAAGATCCTCCAGACCCTTTATCAGCTTTGTTGCCCTTCTTTGTACTCGCTCCATTTCCAGTACATCCTTCCTGAGGACTGGTTCCTGGAACTGGACAGCATACTCTAGGTGCGGCCGGACCAGAGTCTTGTAGAGTGGGAGAATTATCGTTTTATCTCTGGATTTGGTCCCCTTTTTAATGCATGCCAATATTCTGTTTGCTTTGTTAGCAGCAGCTTGGCATTGCATGCCATTGCTGAGCCTATCATCTACTAGGACCCCCAGGTCCTTTTCCATGCTAGATTCCCCCAGAGGTTCTCCCCCCAGTGTATAGATTGCATTCATATTTTTGCCACCCAAATGCATTATTTTACATTTTTCTACATTGAACCTCATTTGCCATGTAGTTGCCATTAATTTGTTCAGATCTTTTTGCAAGGTTTCCACATCCTGCGGAGAAGTTATTGCCCTGCTTAGCTTAGTATGGTCTGCAAATACAGAGATTGAACTGTTTATCCCATCCTCCAGGTCGTTTATGAACAAATTAAATAGGATTGGTCCCAGCACAGAACCCTGGGGAACCCCACTACCCACCCCTGACCATTCCGAGTACTCCCCGTTTATCACCACCCTCTGAACTCGCCCTTGTAGCCAGTTTTCAATCCATGTACTCACCCTATGGTCCATGCCAATGGACCTTATTTTGTACAGTAAACATTTATGGGGAACTGTGTCAAATGCTTTTGCAAAATCCAGATACACCCCGTCTACGGGCCTTCCTTTATCTAAATGGCAACTCACCTCCTCATAGAAGGTTAGTAGATTGGTTTGGCAAGAACGATTCTTCATGAATCCATGCTGATTACTGCTAATGATACCGTTCTCATTCCTAAAATCTTGTATATAGTCCCTTATCATCCCCTCCAAGAGTTTACATACTATTCATGTTAGGCTAACTGGTCTGTAATTCCCAGGGATGTATTTTGGGCCCTTTTTAAATATTGGTGCTACATTGGCTTTTTTCCAATCAGCTGGTACCATTCCAGTCAGTAGATTGTCTTCAAAAATTAGGAACAACGGTCTGGCAATCACTTGACTGAGTTCCCTAAGTACCCTCGGATGCAAGCCATCTGGTCCCGGTGATTTATTAATGTTAAGTTTCTCAAGTCTAATTTTAATTCTGTCCTCTGTTAACCATGGAGGTGCTTCCTGTGTTGTGTCATGAGGATAAACACTGCAGTTTTGGTTACTAAGGCCCCCCGATCCACTCGTTAAGACTGAGGAGAAGAATAAATTCAATACCTTTGCCATCTCCCCATCCTCTGGAATCAGATGTCCTTCCTCATTCTTTATGGGGCCAATATGGTCTGTCCTCCCTTTTTTACTGTTTACATACTTAAAGAATTTCTTGGGATTTTTTTTTGCTCTCCTCCGCTATGTGTCTTTCATGTTCTATCTTAGCTGTCCTAATTGCACCCTTACATTTCTTGTTGCATTCTTTATAAAGTCTGAATGCTGAGGATGATCCCTCAACCTTGTATTTTTTGAAGGCCTTCTCCTTTGCTTTTATATGCATTTTTACATTGGAGTTAAGCCATCCAGGACTTTTGTTCGCTCTTTTAAATTTATTACCCAATGGGATACATTGGCTAATGCCCTTATTTAATATGCTCTTAAAGCAAACCCATCTCTCCTCCTTATTCTTTGTTCCTAATATTTTATCCCAATTTATGCCTTTTAGCAAGGTTTGTAGTTTAGGGAAGTTAGCTCTTTTGAAATTCAGTGTCTTTGTATTCCCTTTATGTTTCCTATTTGTGTGATTTATACTGAAACTAATTGACCTGTGATCGCTGTTACCTAAATTGCCCCGTATTTCCACATTCGTGATCAGGTCTGTATTGTTGGTAATCAGAGAAAAAGGGGAAAGAGGACCACCTTTAAGAGTATATGCCTAATATTCGAATAAACAAATCTTTTCCCCCAGTGTCACTCCTCCAATTTGGAGGCCATATCGGTAGCTGGAAAATGCATACTTCAAAAAAGGGGATCAAACGAGAGGCACAAGAGAGTGGCTCTCCTAGATCCAAAGGCAGCTACTGTGGATGTGATGGGCAATGATGGGAGAAAATAATTAAAATAAACACGTCCAGTTGAAGCTACGTAACGATGATGTTGCGAAACGCGTCGACGTAACTACCCCGTGCAGATGCCTATTCAGCTATCTCCCCCACCTGAATGGGAGACGGGGATACTGAGACAGGAGACACTGTATCCCTCGAGAGGAACCGCAACTAGGAGTCTATCGACCACGAGCCATAGCGGCAGCCTGAACTTCATAAGAGCTGGATTGTCCCCGTGAGATACAGCGAGATGTAGTAAGCCAAAGACAGAATCCTACATACAGGCGGAGGAACCACGAGGAAGCAGAGTTGCCTTGGAAACCTAGGAGACGCTGTCCGTCCCTCATACAACAAGAGGCGGTAACATAACCACTCAGTCTCAGGTTTCATCCCTGCAGTGTTATTAATGTGGTTGTGCTTAGACTAATGCAGACCTCGGGACAGTATGCTGTGAGGGTTAAGCATTCACAATTTTCCATGACTGCCCTTGAAACTACATTATAAAAGCTTTACCAAGATATCTCCAGCAAGTTTGGGATACCGTGTGACTAGTACTTAGCGGTGATCGCAACTACTGCATATCACCTTAATTATCCTCTAATACCCCTCAGAGATCCTTCATATGGTTCTAGGACTCATACTGCAGGAATGGACCTTTTTCTGGATACGCTTTGAGCATGCGCATGTAATTTCAATAATTTTTGTCATTCTATTCAGTTCATCCATTTAGCCATCCACAGCAGTTGATGCCATATATAATGGGGTCTCCTTAGATGGGTCACACTAGAGGCTTTCGGTACTCCCATATTCTCCTTTTCTCCTCTCCCCCCCTCCCCGGGGGACCACGCATGCACAATGCTCCTGTTCTATTAGACATCGGTTTTCTTGTATCTTTTCATGTGGCAGTTTGCCATAGGAGCCTTGTGCATCCGTGGGACTAAAGGCGCCTGCACTTTATTTGTTATATGTGTATATGTTTGTTATTGTCTGAAACATTTGTGGGTACTTGGCCAACGAGCATGTCATGTGCAAATAGCACTTGATAGGCACGTGTACTTGTTAATGGTGGATCGTTTCTACTTATGTATCTGTTGGTTTCATCATTGCCAATTTTATTACATGTTACCCCAATAAACTATATTTTATTTTAATTATTTTCTCCCATCATTGCCCATCATATCCACAGTAGCTGCCTTTGGATCTAGGAGAACCACTCTCTTGTGCCTCTCGTTTGATCCCCTTTTTTGAAGTATTGTTGGTAATCAGTAGATCCAGTAATGTTTTATTTCTAGTTGGTGCGTCTTATAAATAATAAATGATGCACTATAACTGCCCTCACCACTAGTGCAATCAAATAGCAGCGCTGAAAATACTATGTGATCTCATAGGTGATCTCCTGGTTGCGTTGGTGTCACAGAATTATCTGTTTGATATTTTCACCATTATTCACTATTCACTTTATTTTGGACTTTATATGTTCACTGGTCATTTTTGTAATTTATTTGCAATTTTGATTTAAAGTAGTTTACACGGTTGGTTCACATTATGTCTATTGATTAGTAACACATGTTTATTTCGTGCTGTGCACAACAGCTGGATATTATATATAATTTAAGGGTTATATGTATTTTGTTCCTTTGAGATCACATAGTATTTTCAGCGCTGCTATTTGATTGCACTAGTGGTGAGGGCAGTTATAGTGCATCATTTATTATTTATAACACGTTTTTGTTTTTTAAGTAGCTGCTTAGTGTGAGGGGCGAGTACCATAAGCGCAGTGTTTGGCACACAGGAAGGGGCGGATTGCCTGGGTACCATATAAGTTATATAGTTGGTGCGTCTACCATCTGACCCATAAAATTGTCCTGCAAGACATTAAGGAACTGGCGAGCCTTAAATGAATGAATGAAAAGTCTAAGTCTGGATAATTAAAATCCCCCATTATAATAACACTTCCCATTCTTGCTGCTAATCCAAATTGTGATAGGAGATCTGTCTCCACTTCCTCCCTCAGCTTAGGGGGCCTATAGCATACTCCCAGTATTATTTTCCCCTTAGCTTCATCCCTTTGGAGCTCTACCCATAAGGATTCCACCTCCTCCCTAGCTCCCTCAGTGATGTCATCTCTCACATTCACTTGTACATTATTCTTGATATATAGGCATACCCCTCCCCCTTTTTTACCCTTGCTATCCTTGCGGTAAAGGGTATACCCTTGAATGTTTGCCAGCCAATCATGAGAGCTGTTGAACCAGGTCTCTGAAATTCCCACAAAATCCAAATCCTCCTTGTACAACAGTATCTCTAGTTCACCTTTCTTGTCCGCCATGCTCCTGGCATTGGTGAACATGCCACATAGTTTAGACCGGTCGCATATTGTCCTCGTATTGGGTGTTTCGAGATTGCAACTAGGACTTGCTACTATACTTACCTTGTGTTTTTGTGCTTTGGTCAACCTACCACTAATGCCCCCAATACTACCCTCTGGAATATCTTCCGTGCTGACTATCCCTACCTCTGGACCGTCCCCCCCATCGCCTAGTTTAAAAACCTCTCTAACTTTTTGGCCATCTTCATTCCCAGCAGATCTGCACCCTCCTCATTTAGGTGCAGTCCGTCCCTTCTATAGTACCGGTTATCGACTGAGAAGTCGGCCCAGTCCTCCAGGATCCCAAACCCCTCCTTACTACACCAGCTCTTCAGCCACTTGTTTACTTCCCTAATCTCCCTCTGCCTTTCTGGTGTGGCTCGATGTACCGGTAGTATTCTTGAGAATACTACCTCTGAGGTCCTTTTCCTCAATTTAGCTCCTAAGTCCCTAAAATCGTTCTTTAGGACACTCCATCTGCCGCTGACTTTGTCATTGGTGCCAACGTGCACCATGACAGCTGGGTCTTCCCCAGCCCCTCCCAGTAATCTGTCCACAAGATCTGTGATGTGCCGAACCCGAGCGCCCGGTAGACAACATACTGTTCGGCGCTTCAGGTCTTGGTTACAGATTGCCCTCTCTGTCCTAAGAATTGAGTCCCCTACCACCAGAATCTGTCTTTCCTTTCCCTTCCCTTCCCTTCGCTGCCCCCCCCCCCCCACTCCCACTGGAGGAGTTCTTCCCCCGGGAGCTAGGAGAGTCCCTCTGCTCCAGCAGTGCTGGTCCCTGACTGGTTTCACCAATGTCACTCAATGGAGCGTACTTATTGGGATGCCTCAGTCCTGGATCGGCCTCCCTGGCACTTCCCCCTCTACCCTTTCTGACCGTCACCCATCTACTCTTTGCTAGTGCCTGCCCCTCTTTGTCTCCACCCGCCTCTGTGCTGGTCCCTGCCGTGTACGTTCCTGGCTCTCCTTTAGTATGGAGGGACTTCTCAGTGCTGACAGTTGCTTCCCCAGATTCAGAACCTGGGCTTCCAGGGAAACAATGTGCTTACATTTTGCACAGCAGTATTCGCCCTCAATCGGATGATCAAGGAATGCATACATGCAGCAAGATGTACAAAGAGTCACCTCTCCACACCCGCCGGGCATCGTACCTATTAAATTACGTGCACTCGCAGAACAGTTGCAGACCTATGTGCACTCGCAGACCTACGTGCACTCGCAGGCCACTCACAGACCTACGTGCACTCGCAGACCTATGTGCACTCGCAGGCCACTCGCAGACCTACGTGCATTCGCAGGCCACTCGCAGACCTACGTGCAAGACTTGTTCACTCTCCACTCAAGGTCCCCCCTCTGGTTTTAACTCACCACTTAGACTAGTTCCACTTGGACAGAGTTCCAACAGCCTCACAATAGAGCAGGCTTACTAGGAGTCCTACACAAGGTTATATAGGCCTCAATCACTTGTGAGCAATTGACCACTCCCATTAATTGGTAGTCTGAAGGAACCAAAGAAAAAAAAAACAGTTTAAAAAGTGACAGTACTTCTAAAATTCATTTTATGATGACTGATGTTATTGATCCAATCGCCTTGAAACCTTTGACACAATTGAATGAGTTTCTGTCCTGTCACTCAAGTAAGTGGCTTTTGTATTTGCAACTTCGTAACTTCTATAATTCATTAAAAACCAGAGGCTTTTTACTGTTTTTGAACCTTTATGTACTGTATACAACCTGAACCCCATAGACATAAGGTTTACTTTCTTTATAATCTATTCCCAACCAAGATTTTTTTCTGATAAACCTTCTTACTTTGTGGAAAGGGAAAGGGAGCTAGGAGTCATCTTTTCAGAGGAAGAAGTTTGTAAATCCTGTATAAATCTTCTGTTGCGAGTAAAATACAGGAACGAAACTACAAAGTCATCACGAGATGGTATCGCTGTCCCTGGATACTACACAAAATATTTCCAAATTCATCAGACCAATGTTGGCGATGTCCATCTCATTAATAAAATGACATTAGGGCCGAATGGCAGAGCGAGCAGACGTGTGGAGCAACAGCTCCAACTCCCGAATGGCATCCTCCAGGCATCCTGAGACAGTTTTTTCCAGACTGGCTCCTAATTAATCCCCACAGCTGTGGGAACCATCCAGGCTGGCATCCATGGTGAAATACGGGCCACCCGCGACAGCGTAGGCGGCGGGACAGCTAGCCCGATATTGCTGGCAAGATGGCACTGGGACACAGGCAGAGAAGCATGACACGCTGCTGCAGCCATCCGTCTCAGCTCCTCACACACAAGGAGCTATGGTGAGTGACTCAGCCCCCTCTCTCTAAGATACACCGCCTGACCCACTACAGTCTCAGGACTCCCCCCCCCCCCCCCCCAGGACAGTGAGTGTAGCTCCAGTGCAGGCTCCCCTTCCACTGAACCTACTCTATCCACCATCATGCTTGCTATCCAGGATATCAAGGCATCCCTCACTGCTCAGATTGCATCAGTCCGCATGGACTTTTCTCTCTTAAAGCAAGATGTGCAAAACCTAAGGGACAGAACAGGGGCCGCTGAGGAATGTATCAGCTCCCTTGAGGATGTTGTCCACCCTCTATCTGCTGCAGTGAGGGACCATACAAGGAAAATGGTGGCCCTCCACGCCAAAATCGACGATTAGGAAAATTGTTCGCGCAGGAACAACCTGCGATTCATTGGATTCCCCAAACGGACAGAGGGCACCCACCCAGAAAATTTCATCTATAATTGGCTGAGGGTCATTTTTGGGACTGACGCACCATTCTTTTCCCATGTGATTGAGCATGCGCATCGCACTCCTCCGCGTTCCCCCCCCCCCCCTCTGGAGCACCCCCACGTTCCATTAGTGCACGGATCCTCAACTTCCAAGACAAAGTTGGTATTCTATGTCTTGCCAGGGAGAAAGGCCCCTTGAAATACAATGGCAATACCATTTCAGTGTACCCTGATTTCTCAGCAGATGTCCAGCGACAGCGCACCTCCTTTGTGGCAGTGGAGGCCCGACTACGTACACAGGGTCTCTCTTACGCCATGCTTTTTCCCCACCAAGCTGCTAAGATACTAAAGCTCATTTCTACACTAACCCCAAAGAGGCCATGGCGTGGCTCAATGATCGATACAGAGTTCCACCAAGGCGCAAAGTTGTCTGATGTCTGAGATTTTAACTCCCTGCATTCTCATCTACGATTGCCTTAAGTTGGTTAAGGGGTTACCCTTCCTTCCCTACCAGGGAGTTTATCCACCTTGTCCATGCTGACTGTTCCGGTTTCCCATGAAGGTACGCTACACTTCCCTACAGTAGTCCTGCGAACTGCTATCCTGCCACCTTTAATCCTTGCAGATTGTACTTCCTCCCTATTACCAGGCCTGCGCCCTCTATAATTTTTGCTGGTTGTTTATTCTACAATTTATTTGATCTACCATTGAATTGTGTTACTTCTCCCTCCTGTAGTACTGTTCGGGAGTCACTCTAGAGTTAGGGACGTAAATATTTAGGTTCGCCGTCAGCATTTTATAGCGACAGGGACCCCCATATACTATCTAATAGATGTTTTAACCCCTTGATTACCCCCTGGTTAACCCTTTCACCACTGATCACCGTATAACCGTTACGGGTGACGCTGGTTAGTTTGTTTATTTTTTATAGTGTCAGGGCACCCGCCGTTTATTACCGAATAAAGGTTTAGCCACCTGATCGCCCGGCGGTGATATGCGTCGCCCCAGGCAGCGTCAGATTAGCGCCAGTACCGCTAACACCCACGCACGCAGCATACGTCTCCCTTAGTGGTATAGTATCTGAACGCATCAATATCTGATCCGATCAGATCTATACTAGCGTCCCCAGCAGTTTAGGGTTTAGGGTTCCCAAAAACGCAGCCTTAGTGGGATCAGCCCAGATACCTGCTAGCACCTGTGTTTTCCCCCTCCGCCCGGCCCAGCCCAGCCCACCCAAGTGCAGTATCGATCGATCACTGTCACTTACAAAACACTAAACGCATAACTGCAGCGTTCGCAGAGTCAGGCCTGATCCCTGCGATCGCTGACAGTTTTTTGGTAGCATTTTGGTTAACTGGCAAGCACCAGCCCCAGGCAGCGTCAGGTTAGCGCCAGTACCGCTAACACCCACGCACGCACCGTACACCTCCCTTAGTGGTATAGTATCTGATCGGATCAATATCTGATCCTATCAGATCTATACTAGCGTCCCCAGCAGTTTAGGGTTCCCAAAAACACAGTGTTAGTGGGATCAGCCCAGATACCTGCTAGCAATTGCGTTTTGTCCTCCGCCCGGCCCAGCCCACCCAAGTGCAGTATCGATCGATCACTGTCGCTTACAAAACATTAAACACATAACTGCAGCGTTCACAGAGTCAGGCCTGATCCCTGTGATCGCTAACAGTTTTTTTGGTAGTGTTTTGGTGAACTGGCAAGCACCAGCCCCAGGCAGCGTCAGGTTAGCGCCAGTACCGCTAACATCCACGCACGCAGCATATGCCTCCCGCAGTGGTATAGTATCTGAACGGATCAATATCTGATCCGATCAGATCTATACTAGCGTCCCCAGCAGTTTAGGGTTCCCAAAAACGCAGTGTTAGCGGGATCAGCCCAGATACCTGCTAGCACCTGCGTTTTGCCCCTCCCCCCGGCCCAGCCCAGCCCACCCAAGTGCAGTATCGATCACTGTCACTTACAAAACACTAAACACATAACTGCAGCGTTCGCAGAGTCAGGCCTGATCCCTGCGATCGCCAACAGTTTTTTTGGTAGCGTTTTGGTGAACTGGCAAGCACCAGCGGCCTAGTACACCCCGGTCGTAGTCAAACCAGCACTGCAGTAACACTTGGTGACGTGGCGAGTCCCATAAGTGCAGTTCAAGCTGGTGAGGTGGCAAGCACAAGTAGTGTCCTGCTGCCACCAAGAAGAAGACAAACAGGCCCGTCGTGCCCATCATGCCCTTCCTGCTGCATTCGCCAATCCTAATTGGGAACCCACCACTTCTGCAGCACCCATAATTCCCCCATTCACATCCCCAACCAAATGCAGTCGGCTGCATGAGAGGCATTTTCTTTATGTCCTCCCGAGTACCCCTACCCAACAAACCCCCCCAAAACAGATGTTGTGTCTGCAGCAAGCGCGGATATAGGCGTGACACCCGCTATTATTGTCCCTCCTGTCCTGACAATCCTGGTCTTTGCATTGGTGAATGTTTTGAACGCTACCATTCACTAGTTGAGTATTAGCATAGGGTACAGCATTGCACAGACTAGGCACACTTTCACAGGGTCTCCCAAAAAGTGTAAAAAAAAAAAAAAAAAAAATATATATATATATAAAATAAAAGAAAATAGTTGTCGTTTTATTGTTCTCTCTCTCTCTATTCTCTCTCTATTGTTCTGCTCTTTTTTACTGTATTCTATTCTGCAATGTTTTATTGTTATTATGTTTTATCATGTTTGCTTTTCAGGTATGCAATTTTTCCTTGTCAAAAGAAGTTTATTGAGTATACAATGTTATAAAGATACATAAAGTAAGTTTACAAGGATCTATAAAGTAAGCTCATTGTTTTACAGTAGGGTTTATATAGGTAAATATCATGGAATTTCAAATATTAAACATCGGGTTCACGTAAACCTAAATTAAAGATATATATCATTTCCTTAGTTACTTTTGTAGGTATTTAAATGATTTATACCTACTATACATATTGTTTACAAGTAGAGTGTATATAGGTCAAATAAATTCTGATAATGAGCTTTAATCGTAAGGTGGAGAAAAGGAAAGAGAAAGAAGAAAAAGGGTTGAAAGGTAGAGGTATGGTCCACAAGGTTGTCCCGCTCGTCAGTTTATTATTCTTTTTAGTTCTCTTTTAAGCCTTAGAATGGGTGTCTCTGTAAGTCATTTAATCTGTTACCATGGCAACAGGACAGAGTCATTGAAGTTTGACAGGAACTGTTGTTTTATCCAAGGATGCCAAAGTTTTTCAAATTTTGGAATTTGATTTTGATCGATGGCTACCATCTTAGCATGGGACATTGTATTATTCATTCTGTGAATTGTTTCTGCTAGTACCAATGTAGGAGATTTCCATGCCTTGGCCACTGTTTGTTTTGCAGCCGTTATTAGTTGGATCATAAGTTTGAATTGAGAGAGTGTTAACCATTCCGGTTTTAGATTAAGTAAAGTTAAATATGGATCTGGTTGTATTATTTTTTTAAATATTTTAGATGCAATCACGAAGACTTCCTTCCAGAAGGTTTGGATTACTGGGCACGTCCACCATATGTGTAAATATGTGCCTATTTCTGGGCATCCTCGAAAACAAAGAGCTGAGGTATTAGGTGAATATTTTGCCACTCTAGCGGGTACAAGGTACCAGCGAGTTAGGACTTTATAATTTGTCTCCAGTGCTAAGATGTTGGGTGAAGATGACTTAGATGTGAGCCATATGTTAGACCAGTCCGTGTCTTCTAAAGTTTGTCCCAGGTCCTCCTCCCACCTCTGAACGTAAGAGGGTCTATTAAGATTTGCTACTCCATATAATTGATTATAAAGTGATGAAATTGTACCTTTAGCAAATGGATCTTTTGTACAGATTGATTCAAAAATGGATAATTGGGATAATGATGTATCCCCCTTTAGGAATGGTGTATAGAAATTTTTGATTTGGAGATATCTAAATATCTCAGAGTTTGGTAGATCATATTTTTCTCTAAGCGATGGGAATGAAAGGAATGATTTAGATGTTATGAAGTCATTTAGTGTCTGAATGCCTGATGTTGTCCAAGCTTTAAAAGAATTTGGGTAGATCCATGCCGGATAAAAGGCCGGATTTCTGATAAAAGAAAGGAGAGGATTGTGTGGAGATTGTAACTGATATTTGGTTTTTAGTTTATCCCAGAGAGATAAGAAGTGTTTAGTTATGGGATTATGAATTTTAAAGCGGTCTTTAGGATCAAGCCATAACAAGTTTGATATTAATAGAGGGTCATTTTCTGAAGCCTCTATAAATACCCATAATGGGATTTCCTGTTTTGCATGGTATTTGGACAGACTGGCCAAATGTGCTGCTCTGTAGTAGTTAGTAAAATTAGGGTATCCCAGGCCTCCTTTATTTTTGGGAAGATGTAGTGTGTGTATAGGTATACGTGGTTTAGAAGAGCCCCATATAAACCAAGTTGCTCTTTTTTGTACTATTCTCAAAAAATAGGAAGGAATTGGAATAGGGAGGACTCTGAATAGATAAAGCAATTTGGGTAGAATAGTCATTTTGATTGCATTAATCTTCCCTATCCAGGATAAAGGAAGTTGCGACCATTGTTTTATTAGATTTGTGATCTGTCTTAATACAGGAGGATAATTGGTTGAGAATAAGTCAGAATGAGATGCTGTTAAATGAATTCCAAGATATGGGATTGATTTTTCTGCCCATGTGAATGGGAGTGCAGCCCTAGCCGGGATCAATTCCATGTTTGTGAGTGAAATATTAAGCACTAGGCATTTCTTAGGATTAATCATAAGGCCGGATAGGGCTGCAAATCCATCAAGAGCTGGTATTAAGTTAGGACCAGAGACCTGTGGTGATGATAGAAAAAGTAATATATCGTCTGCAAATATACATAGTTTGTGTGTAATACCTCCTACTTCAATGCCAGTTATAGTTTGGTTTGTTCTGATGTATTGGGCCATGGGTTCGAGTATAAGGGCAAATAATAAGGGAGATAATGGGCAACCCTGTCGGGTACCTCTTTCGATATTAAAGGCTTCAGATTTGTATCCAGCATATTTTATATAGGCTTTGGGTTTATTATATAATGCTTTGATCCATGTTAAAAAGTGGGGTCCAAAACCCCATTTTTGTAATGAATATTGCATATATTGCCAGGATACTGTGTCAAATGCCCTCTTAATATCGAGAGATAGAAAACATAAAGGGATTTTCCGTTTTTTAGCAATATGTGCCAATAACACTGCCCTGCGTATATTATCGCCTGCCTGTCTATTTGGCATGAAGCCTACTTGATCTCTATGTATTAATTTTCCTATAATGCTATTGAGGCGTTTTGCTATTATTTTTGCTAATAATTTAATATCAAGGTTTAACAGAGAGATAGGCCGATAATTCACACAGGAAGTATCATCAGAAAGGGGTTTTGGGATCATACAAACAATTGCCATTAGTGTTTCTTGCCGAAAAGGATGTCCATCTAGAAGTTTGTTAAAGGTTTCAGTGAGAATGGGAGAGAGTATTTCTGAGAATGTTTTATAGTATAAAGCCGAGTAGCCGTCTGGGCCTGGTCTTTTGTTAAGTTTTAGGTCTTTTATGGCGTTAGCAACTTCATCTATAGTTATAGGCTCATCCAAACTGCTTTTTTGATTCTGAGATAACTCAGGTAAGGTTATTTTTGAGAAGAAGGATTCAGCCTCTGTAGGATTAAATTCATTGTTTGTCTTGTATAAAGTTGCGAGATGTGAGTGAAATTTATGGACTATTTTAACTGGATTACAAGTGTAAACATTTTTTGATAATTTCAAACGTATTGGTTTGAAAGATTTGTTAGTTGAATTTAATGCCCGAGCCAAATATGTACCTGGTTTGTTTGTATTCATGTAGAAATTGTGTTTGGAGCGTTTAAGGGATTTATCAACTGACTCAGTGAGAAATAGATCGTATTCCAATCTAGATTTTTCCAGATGAGATTTTGTACTCTGAGATGGATTATCTTGAAATGATATGTAGGCTGCATTAAAATTGAGTTCTAGTTTTTTTGCTAGATTTTTGCGTTCCCGTTTAAATAGTGCCATTTGTCTTTGTATTGTACCACGCAAGACAGGCTTATGAGCTTCCCACAGTGTTATTGGGGAGATGTCTGTTGTATTATTAATTGATATGTATTCCTTTAAAGCTTGTTCAATGGCCATCTGATGTAGTGGGTGTTTGAGCATTATGTCCGGTAAGTACCACGTTGGGTCATGCGCTTTTGGTATGGCTGAGGCTATAGTAGTGTATACTGCATTATGGTCAGACCACGGAATCGGAATTATATCTGATGCAATAATTTCTGGTATCATTCCTATTGTTAGAAAAATATGATCTATTCTGGTGAAGGTTTGATGAGGGTGCGAGAAATAAGTGAATTTCTTTTTCATTGGGTTACTTTCTCTCCACGAATCTACCAGATTGTATTTGGAAAGAAGTTGAGAAAAAGGTAATCTAGAGGTTATTTTGGATGGTGTAAAAGGTGATTTATCTAGAAATGGGAGGAGGACCTGGTTCGAATCCCCACACATTATCACTGCTCCTATTTTGTGTGTATTAATCACTTGTAATATATGTGAGAGGAATGGTGTAGGTTGTTTGTTAGGAGCGTAGTAGGAAATCACCGTGATTGCTGTATCCATTATATAACCCATGAGTATCAGGTATCTACCTTCTGGGTCTTTAATTTCTGATGATAAGGTGAATGGTGTGGATCGGTGAAATGCAATTAGAGTTCCCCTTTGCTTGGTACAGGCAGAAGCTGTGTAAATTTGTTGATAAAAAGGAGAAATATATTTTGGAGTAGAATCTTTGGTGAAGTGTGTTTCTTGGAGGCATACTATGTGAGCCTTCTTGTTATGGAAAGTACGGAAGGCTTTGGTCCTTTTTTGAGGGACATTTATTCCCTGAACATTCAGGGAAAGTATATTCAGTGGTGCCATGGCAATAGATCAAATAGTTTTGACTTACTTTTTGTTATGCAGAGCTGACTGCGCAGATCAACCTGTGTGGACTGAAGAGATGAATAGATAGAAAAGAAACCAGTGAATTCTGGAGTAAAGAGTAAACAAAAAACATATGAGATTAGATGATACATTGTATAAATTATTTTTTGCAAGTAATCACAATTTACCCGTGAAAGAGAATAAATATCTCTCTCAGGGGAATAAGTGCCTTCGTCACACTCCCACATAATATGGTTGGGAGAATGAGGAGGGCTAATGGGGGTACACTGATCTTCCGCTTACAGGAGAGAAGTGCTATGTCAAAAGACATCAAAATGATGTTTCATTAATTGGAGTGCAGAATATAGTTTTTGTTGAAATTATTTATTCCAGGGTGGTTGTATATGGTTAGTCTTGCCCTAGGCTAAATAATTCAGTTAGAAAGGTACTGTGAATAACTTTGGTATTGATGAAGATAGTTTGAATCATTTTGGGATTTTAACCCTTTTAGAGTAAACAATTACATATTTTATTCATATGTAACTGTTTAGATATGTTAACTCATAAAATTGAGGTTGTATTGCTTCAGATTAGAATAAACAAAAACATAGTTCTAGGAACTAGTTAGGTAATAATATATTTGTTTTAAGAAAAGAAAGAACAATTTTCCATTACTTCTGGATTATTGAACATATTTGTCCTAAAAAGTAATAAATCTATTGTTATTACCTGATAATATATAACTGAACAAGAATTTCCTTATTTCACTTTTATATTCTAAGGCTATATGAATCAGAAGTAATAAGAAATATAACTGGAATGTAACATGATCCCACACAGTGTGTGACTATCAGAATGCAGTTACATTCAGTTATAAATATAGTTTTTTTTATAGAGAACCATCTCTTAGTATAATAAATGAAGAGATATTAGGAATTAGGATGTCAGTCCATTGAATCTTCTTGGTCCATGGATGATGAGGCATAACGGCCTCTTTTGTGAGAATGATGATTCCCATTTTGTTCTGAAATTTTCTGGGTGCTGCCTGAAGGTGAAGATGATGCCATTCTCCTGCGTGTGGGAGTGTTGCTGCTTGTGGGTTCTGTCAGATTTAATTTTAAAAGGGTTTGTTGTAGTTCATCTGCTGATCTGCTTCTGTAAATTGTACCTTGGTAGTTAAATCTGACTGAAAAGGGGAAGCCCCATTGATACATAATGTTGTGGCGTTGCAGTTCCATTAGTTGGGGTTTCATGGATCGTCTTTTAGTAATAGTAAGTTGGGATAGGTCAGCAAAAATTTGATAATTGTGTCCATGAAAATTAAGTTCCTTTTTTTCTCTTGCAGCAATTAGTATTTGTTCTTTCGTTCTGTAATAATGAAATTTTGTGATTATATCACGTGGGGGTCCATCTTTCTTTTTGGCTGTGAGGGCTCTGTGTACTCTGTCCAGTTCTAAACGTTCAATAGGGATATCTGGCTTTAGTTCTTGTAATAGAGCAGTAATAGTAGATTGCAGGTCTGTCACAGTTTCAGGTATTCCCCATATGCGCAAGTTTGAACGTCTGGCTCTATTTTCGTAATCTTCAAGCTTAGTTTGAAGTATTAAATTCTCTTTTTTTTAATTGTTCCAATTCTGTTATATTTTCTTGGGTTGTAATTTCAATTTCATCCATTTTTATTTCTAAGGCTGCGGTGCGGTTTCCCAGCTCTCTTATTTCTTTGGTTAGGCTTTTTGTTATTTGGTCTGAGGTTTGTTTTAAAGCCTTATGAAGCATCTTTTCAAATTGTAATAATATTACTGGGGATACTGAGGAGGCTTGTGGAGAAGTTTGTGAGAGGATTTGTTCTGTATCTGACTCAAATGGAGAGTCTTGCTGTGACATTTTCTGTCTGTGAGAGCGCCCTGATGCTGTATCTTGTGAGGTGACTGGAGCTGCTTCAGCTGCAGTGAGTGCCTGTGAGCTCTTTGTGAGGCGATTTTTATTTCTGCCACGGTTTCCTCCCAGTACCATATTTCCTGCCCAAACTTTCACAGTTTGTTCCCTGGGGCAAAAAGGTTCAAATGGATACCTTTTGAGCCTGCAGGCTCTGCTTTGTCCTTCTCTTCTCTCCTCAGCGGTGTGGAGCTCTAACAATGCATGTCTGCTCTGCTAGGCTCCGCCTCCTGCCCCCCAGGTATGCAATTTTTTATACTTTACCGTTTACTGTGTTTTATTGTTAACCATTTTTTTTGTCTTCAGGTACGCCATTCACGACTTTGAGTGGTTATACCAGAATGATGCCTGCAGGTTTAGGTATCATCTTGGTATCATTCTTTTCAGCCAGCGGTCGGCTTTCATGTAAAAGCAATCCTAGCGGCTAATTAGCCTCTAGACTGCTTTTACAAGCAGTGGGAGGGAATGCCCCCCCCACCGTCTTCCGTGTATTTCTCTGGCTCTCCTGTCTCAACAGGGAACCTGAGAATGCAGCCGGTGATTCAGCCAGCTGACCATAGAGCTGATCAGAGACCAGAGTGGCTCCAAACATCTCTATGGCCTAAGAAACCGGAAGCTACGTGCATTTCATGACTTAGATTTTGCCGGATGTGAACAGCGTCATTGGGAAATTGGGAAAGCATTTTATCACACCCATCTTGGTGTGGTCAGATGCTTTGAGGGCAGAGGAGAG
This sequence comes from Lithobates septentrionalis, assembly GCA_037952835.1. NCBI lineage: Eukaryota > Metazoa > Chordata > Amphibia > Anura > Ranidae > Lithobates > Lithobates septentrionalis. The sequence continues at coordinate 182,098 of JBBDGP010003984.1, read as the reverse complement.
ATCTAGGGTCTAATAGACCCCAATTTTTTCAAAAAAGAGTACCTGTCACTACCTATAGCTATCATAGGGGATATTTACATTCCCTGAGATAACACTAAAAATGATTAAAAAAAAAAAAATGAAAGGAACAGTTTAAAAATAAGATAAAAAAGCAAAAAAATAATAATAATAAAAAAAAGCACCAAGCGTCGGTCTGGCGTCAAATGTAAACAGCAATTGCACCATGCATGTGAGGTGTCACCACGAACATCAGATCGAGGGCAGTAATTTTAGCAGTAGACCTCCTCTGTAAATCTAAAGTGGTAACCTGTAAAGGCTTTTAAAGGCTTTTAAAATTTTATTTCGTTTGTCGCCACTGCACGTTTGTGCGCAATTTTAAAGCATGTCATGTTTGGTATCCATGTACTCGGCCTAAGATCATATTTTTTATGTCATCAAACATTTGGGCAATATAGTGTGTTTTAGTGCATTAAAATTTTAAAAAGTGTGTTTTTTTCCCCAAAAAATGCGTTTGAAAAATCGCTGCGCAAATACTGTATGAAAAAAAAATGAAACAGCCACCATTTTAATCTGTAGGGCATTTTCTTTAAAAAAATATATAATGTTTGGGGGTTCAAAGTAATTTTCTTGCAAAAAAAAAATAATTTTTTCATGTAAACAAAAAGTGTCAGAAAGGGCTTTGTCTTCAAGTGGTTAGAAGAGTGGGTGATGTGTGACATAAGCTTCTAAATGTTGTGAATAAAATGCCAGGACAGTTCAAAACCCCCCCAAATGACCCCATTTTGGAAAGTAGACACCCCAAGCTATTTGCTGAGAGTCATGTCGAGTCCATGGAATATTTTATATTGTGACACAAGTTGCGGGAAAGAGACAAATTTTTTTTTTTTTGCACAAAGTTGTCACTAAATTATATATTGCTCAAAAATGCCATGGGAATAAGTGAAATTACACCCCAAAATACATTCTGTTGCTTCTCCTGAGTACGGGAATACCACATGTGTGAGACTTTTTGGGAGCCTAGCCACGTACGGGACCCCGAAAACCAAGCACCACCTTCAGGCTTTCTAAGGGCGTAAATTTTTGATTTCACTCTTCACTGCCTATCACAGTTTTGGAGGCCATGGAATGCCCAGGTGGCACAAAACCCACCCAAATGACCCCATTTTGGAAAGTAGACACCCCAAGCTATTTGCTGAGAGGTATAGTGAGTATTTTGCAGACCTCACTTTTTGTCACAAAGTTTTGAAAATTGAAAAAAGAAAAAAAAATGTTTTTTCTTGTCTTTCTTCATTTTCAAAAACAAATGAGAGCTGCAAAATACTCACCATGCCTCTCAGCAAATAGCTTGGGGTGTCTACTTTCCAAAATGGGGTCATTTGGGGGGGTTTTGTGCCACCTGGGCATTCCATGGCCTCCGAAACTGTGATAGGCAGTGAAGAGTTAAATCAAAAATTTACACCCTTAGAAATCCTGAAGGCGGTGATTGGCTTTCGGGGCCCCGTACGCAGCTAGGCTCCCAAAAAGTCCCACACATGTGGTATCCCCATACTCAGGAGAAGCAGCTAAAAAAAAATTGTCACTTTCCCGCAACTTGTGTCAAAATATAAAATATTCCATGGACTCAACATGCTTCTCAGAAAATAGCTTGGGGTGTCTACTTTCCAAAATGGGGTCATTTGGGGGGGGTTTTGTGCCATCTGGGCATTTTATGGCCTTCAAAACTGTGATAGGTAGTGAGGAGTGAAATCAAAAATTTACGCCCTTAGAAATCCTGAAGGCGGTGATTGGTTTTCTGGGCCCAGTACCTGGCTAGGCTCCCAAAAAGTCCCACACATGTGGTATCTCCGTACTCAGGAGAAGCAGCTGAATGTATTTTGGGGTGCAATTCCACATAGGCCCATGGCCTGTGTGAGCAATATATCATTTAGTGACAACTTTTTGTAAATATTTTTTTTTTTTGTCATTATTCAATCACTTGGGACAAAAAAATAAATATTCAATGGGTTCACCATGCCTCTCAGCAATTTCCTTGGGGTGTCTACTTTCCAAAATGGGGTCATTTGGGGGGGGGTTTGTACTGCCCTGCCATTTTAGCACCTCAAGAAATGACATAGGCAGTCAAACTAAAAGCTGTGTAAATTCCAGAAAATGTACCCTAGTTTGTAGACGCTATAACTTTTGCGCAAACCAATAAATATACGCTTATTGACATTTTTTTTTACCAAAGACATGTGGCCCAATACATTTTGGCCTAAATGTATGACTAAAATTTAGTTTATTGGATTTTTTTTATAACAAACAGTAGAAAATATCATTTTTTTTCAAAATTTTCGGTCTTTTTCCATTTATAGCCAAAAAATAAAAACGGCAGAGGTGATAAAATACCATCAAAAGAAAGCTCTATTTGTGGGAAGAAAAGGACGCAAATTTAGTTTGGGTACAGCATTGCATGACCGTGCAATTAGCAGTTAAAGCGACGCAGTGCCAAATTGGAAAAAGTCCTCTGGTCCTTAGGCAGCATAATGGTCCGGGGCTGAAGTGGTTAAAGAGAGGGTCTTTGTTTTTCAACTCAGGGATCCAAGGCTCGCTATGTTGGGGTTGGTTGAGCGGGGTGGGAGACATGGGGTTTTTTTCTGGACCTTCTATATTTTTTTTCTCTTTTTTGGGATACTTTCCTTTTTGATTCTTTTTCTCCAGTTTTTGAGACAAAGGTTGTTTTTTTTGTACTTTGGTTGTTCATATGTATCTCTGTTTCGTTTGTTCAGAATAATGCATACTACCTGATGTTATATATTTTGCTAGTGCACATCCTGGGAGGCACGCCAGGATGTGCTATGCCACTAGCCCGCAGGATGTCTACTGTATACTGTTCCCAGTGTTATGGCTAACCCAATGAAAATAATTTCATGGAACACCAGGGGGCTGATCTCTCCTCAGAAGTGCTTCCTGGTATTCTCAGTTTTGAAAAAACACTGCCCCCATATCGTCTGCTTCCAAGAAACTCACATGGTTGACAAGGTCACTTAACCGGCCGTGGTTGGCCAAGTCGTACCATGCCACTCATACGGCCTACTCTAGGGAGGTATCTGTCTTACTTGCTAAATCTCTACATGCGGAGGTTGTACAAGTCAAAACAGACCCCGAAGGCAGGTATGTCATTTTTATTCTGCAGATCGCCTCTATAACGCTTACCTTGGTAAATGTATATATACCCCCCGTTCTCTGCTGATGTGTTGACAAAATTATCTCTCATGCTATTGTCTAGGCCCCCAGGCCCGCTGCCTTATGTGAGTGACTTTAATGCTGTCATGGATCCGGCTATGGATCGCATGGGGGGAGGGGGCAGATCCTATACCTCCTTTACTGACTGGGCCCAGGTTCATGGCCTCACTGAGCTGTGGAGATGGAAAAATCCGGATGAGCGTCAATACTCTTGTCATTCAGATTCTTTCCATACCATGTCTTGTATAGACCTAGTGTTTGGAACCAGGGATGTTCAACCGGTGGTCTCTACTATGTCATACCTGCCCTGAGGCGTGTCTGATCATGCCTCTTTAGGCATGGACCTCCTCCTCCTTCCAGGTTCGGCTCCAAAAATGTGGCGCTTGAACTCATACTGGCTGGAGGATGGGACAGCAGGGAGAGTGTGGGACGGGTATAACCAACTATTGGAAAGAGAACTCAAGCACAGTAGACCCGCTTACAGAATGGGGGGCCTTTAAGACCACGTTACGGGGTACTTTTGTGTCAATAATGGGTGTTTTACGTAAAAACACCCAGCAACATACTGTGGAATTGGAAACAACTATGACGGTGGCAAAGAGTGCATATGCTTCCGACCCTAGTCCGACCATCAGAGAGGCTTGGTTACAAGGTCGCAGAAAATATGAGCTCCGCTTATTGGACCTCACGCAGAAGCGTATGTTGCATGTTACACAAAAGTCCTTCGAACACAGTAACAAAGCAGGCTGTTTGTTAACTTATTTGATAAGACCAGAATACTCCCCCATATCTATCCCGCGCATTATGACTACACAAGGACAGACTAGTGATACCCCAGAAGAAATTATGGAGACATTCCTGGACTTTTACAAAAATTTATACTCGTCCAGGGCAGACTACACAGATTCCCAGCTGACTGATTATTTGGCCCAAATATCCCTTCCCTCTCTCTCGGCTGAGAGTGGAGGAGAACTGGAGGCACCCCTCTCTGTTGAGGAGATCACAACGGCACATAAGACCCCTGGCCTGGATGGCTTCCCTGCTGAATGGTACTCCCAGTTTAAACATCTCCTTTGCCCATTCCTTTTACGGACTTATTATTATATCCGCTCTAACTGCTGGGATTCTCCCTTCCACTACGTGAGAAGCCCGGATAGTCCTGTTACTGAAACCGCAAAAAGATCCCCTTAAACGTGACTAGTATCGTCCTATTTATCTTATAAATGTGGATGTCAAAATTCTTGCAAAAGTCTTGGCCAATCGTCTGAATGCCATGGTTGCGCAGTTGGTCAGGAGTAATCAGGGAGGCTTTATACCAGGCAGATCTATGAGAATGAACATTCGTAGATTGTTCCACAATCTTCAATACCCACACGAATGCACACCTAGCCAGGCCATTGTGTCCCTGGACACCTGTAAGGCCTTGTGGAATGGCCGTATCTTTTTCAAGTTCTGCAGCGATATGGCTTTGGCCCTCGCTTCATTGCTTGGATCAGGATCCTCTACACTTCCCCACAGGCACGTATACAGGTAAATTCTCACATTACAGACACCATTTCCATCACCAGAGGCACTAGGCAGGGGTGTCCGTTGTCGCCCCTCCTATTTGCCCTGGCCATGGAACCACTGGCTATACGTATTCGCTGCTCCCCCCACATTGGAGGATTCCCCATCGCCACTATTGAGAAGCGGATATCTCTGTACGCAGACGACAACTTAGTGTACCTAGCCGATACTCAGGACTCATTGAAGACACTGTTAACAGAGGTAGAGGTCTTTGGTGACTATTCAGGGTTCTGAGTAAACTGGGAAAAATCAAATTGGTTTCCTCTAGTTACTAATGCAACCTCACAGATTTACCATCCTCTTATATTGACAATAACCTGAATCCCCTACTGACCCAGCTCCTAGAGCAGACTAAATGGTGGATGGACCTGCCCCTGGATCTCATGGGTTAATACCCTTAAAATTATCTACCTAAACTGCTGTATGTCCTATCCAACGCACCGTGTAGGGTGCCTAGATCCATCTTTAAAAGAATAGATGTGATGTGCACGTTTTTTGTGGAATAGCAGGTCCCCCAGGGTGGCTCTAGAGACTTTGCGGTTGTCGGCGCACCTGGCAGGCTTGGCATTTCCAAACTTTTATATAAATAATAATAAATAGCAGCGCTAAAGAAACTAAAAAGTGTACACCAGTACTAATATATGAAGTAATGGAGTGGCAATATTAGTGACATACACAATATAGATACATATATGTGATAACAGCCCATAAACTAAATTGAGTTAGAATATATAAAAAGCAGCTCTAAATAGGCAACAATCAAGTCCATCTAGATGCAAGTGAAAAAGTCTGAAGCCCTATAACAATTTCTCCAAAGTGATGTTGCTGAGTAGACAAATGATTCCTCCACCGCACCACTCAAATTATATGCTTACCACAAGGCAAGCTCAAATAAGCTTGTGACCTTAACCCGGTCAGGGCCTTTGAACAGAAGCGATAATTGGAAGGCGATGGTCCACCAAACCGCATGGAGGGATCGGTCACAGCAAGAAACCTTTCACATACACCTCCAAGGCACCGGAACAATTACCACTTTATATTCTTTACTGTGCAGACTATGTTATTCCACATATTTTTGTTTTGCCATCTCCTTGGAGTGTAAAAGGTTGCAGCACATGTTGTTGCTATTCAATAGAGGTGATCTTCCCAATCCATTGGTGATGATTGGAGTTCAGGTGTTCCCCATCATGGATCAGTCATAGGGAGGAATCTCTCTTACCTGTACTATTTGGCCTCCCAACTAGTCCACATCCACGACTGGCTACACCCAACTGCAGAGAACGCTTGCACATCCACAGAAGGTGCCATAGCTTCTTCAATGGAGACCCTCCACAATATTGTGTACCGGGGTCGAACCCCGACCTACCCGGGCACATCTATACTGAACACCTCGCTCTTCTTGTTTAAAACAATTGTCTCCAACATTACAAAAGAATCATGGTCAGTGTCCCCTAATAACCCACTGTGGTTCAATCAAAACCTTAAAGAATTGAATTCCATACCAGATCCACAGCGATGGTACTCCAGGGGGATCAAATACCTGTGCCATCTATATGATGCACAGGGGTTTAAGTCCTTTCACTAACTGCAAATAGACTTTGACCTACCACGCTCATACATATTCTTTTACTACCAACTCCAACGCGCTATTCGTGCCCAGTTTGGCTCCCTAGCTGACCCATGAATGTATAAAGTGGGTGCAGCGCTATAAATACAAAGTGATTCAAAGAAAATGAGCAGTAGTGAATAATATTACATGAACAATATTATTAGATAAATAAATGATAAGTATCCATCGTGGATAAATCAAACAGTCCACATTAAAAGTCAAACACTAATAATCACCACGTGAGTTTATAATGAACACCAAAAAAACACAAAATAGTCCTCCAAGTGTTGGAAGTGAAACATAAAAATAGGGCTTCGAGATGGTGGATGCTGTGTAGATTTTACAGTCTGGTAGCAACCATGCAAATCAGGAGAGGATCCGAAGATGGAAATGAGATTATATGAAAAATCTTGGTGACCTTCTTCGGAAATGTGATATAACAGATAAAAACGTGCAGATACCACCACCCATATAAAATGGAGGCTTACCGAAAAGCTAGGACCCAAAACGCTGTATGAGTCGGGAAAGCTTAAAAAGTTGCCCTCTGGCAGATGATGAGGAGATCCCACCGGTACACTGGAGTCCTAGGGAAGCCTCACCGGGGTGTCTTTTCTGGGTGGAAGTTAGAGATGTCCTTGGACCAATCCCACATGGGAAAGAAGAAGGGCCATATAGTGTAATTCCGTAAATATGTAAAATTTATTAAAAAGAAACACACTTACATTCTAAGAAGAGCAAATCAAGCGCTTGTGAATAAAAATGGCGGCAGTGGAATCCTCCCGACGCGTTTCATCTCATAGGACTTCTTCTGGGGTGCCTACCCACTGCTGCCATGTTCCTTTTTATAGGTACTAAGACCCATGTATTGAGAATCCAGCCCCCAACTTCGATCCACTGCACTTCCGGGTTTAGCCAAGATGGCGGACCCGCGTGCGTCTCAAGCCTCAATCTCGTGCGTTCCAGCACCCCTATTAGCAGTAGATATAATGAGTCCGGAACGGAGGTGGTACACCCATATTATCCCCCTTTCTACTGTGGCCTATCGCTCGCTATAGTACGAAGCATATGAGAGCGAAGCAGCCCACCGGACACACGTCCGTTTGCGTTCCACTCTCTGCGCAAGCGCACGGCGTGACGTCGTTATCCAAACGTCACACGTGCGCGCATCGAGATGTGGCTCCCCTACTATCCATAACGTTTAGGGGAAGTCACATGATCGGAAATGGGTTATGTGTACAAGGGAGGGGTTGGATTGGCCTGAATATAATCGGACAGACCGGAAGTGACTCCGCAGTGTACGCAATAAATGTAAAATGACATGGAAGGCTGTGTATAAAGGTTAAATTTGTTTTTAAAAAAGGATATGCATACCACATCCATCAAAAAGAGTGGATAATAGAAGGGCCCCATATATTAAATATAAGTGAGCTTGGGAGATGGATTCTCATGTTTCCAAATGCCCTGATTCATATGAATATAAAACAGTTCTTGTATTCCCTAGAATCAGCAATACGTATGTACAGTTTGGAAATACTAAGAAAGACCTAATGTTTCCATAACAAAAATTATACATGCATGTGTAACAATATTAATAATCACAGAAAGCATATAAAATTATTAATAATGATATAAATAAATAAAAATTATGTCTATTCTTCAAAAAAGTGGGTGTGTATAGATACCAGCACTCACACCCACATCACCTGCTCAAAAAAATATTTTTTATATAATAAAACATGATTTTTCCATTAATTAAAATTCAGGTTGCTAAGGCTTATGATTCATCTATAAACGCATTGATATCTACCTCAACGTTCAAACCCTGGGGAAAAAAAGTTTGAAATTCGTATGCCCAAAACATTTCCAGGCGGGATACCCCTCTAATTCTGGCTCCTCCCCTCCATGGTGGGACATACTTATCTATGATGACAAATTGTGAGCCAGCGGGGTTGCTATTATGGAATTGTTTTTAGTGTTTAGGTACGGTATGTTTGGGGTCCCTGCTTTTAATTAGGGCTATGTGTTCTCCTACTCTGGTTGTGAATGTTCTAGTGGTACGTCCTATATATTGTTTACGGCACGGGCAAGTGATGAGATACACTATATATCTTGTGCTACACGTACAAAACGGTTTCACTGTATATTTTTTCCCCGTGGTGGTAGATGTAAACTCCGTAATTTTTCGTTTGTCGAGTGTGTTGTGTTGACAAACAACACACTTTCTACAAGGGTAGAAGCCTGTCATATTATGAAAAAAAGAAGGACGAGATGGCGGATTAATCACATTGGGGGCTATCCGAAAGTTAATACCTGTGTCATTAAAGTAGTTGAACCAAGAGTCCAACTCTGTTTCGCCCTGTTGGGGTTGTACTTCCCATCGGAGACTTCTAGGGACCATTTTTTCCTGGATATATTGTTGCAAAAATGCCAGAGTTGGACTCTTGGTTCAACTACTTTAATGACACAGGTATTAACTTTCTGAGTTTGCTCATCTCTAAAAAGAACAATAAACTCCTCTGCTTAGACAGAGAAATTAAAGAATTGAGAGATAAACTCTCAGGTCACAAAAATTCTCCGGAGTATAACACCTTATCCTCTAATCTTCAAAGTCATCTTGAAAAAGAGGACCGTGAGCAAAAACACAAAAAACAGAAAAAGTACTCCAGAGACGTGGGGGATTATAGAACCAATATGGTATTTGGGTGGCAGAAACTCTATATTATCACCCCTCCCATGGAGGTAACTTCAAGTAATATAGAGAGTAACACCCAGACATGTGTCCCGCCTCCGCCATCATCTAGGGCGGCTCAACCTAATTCCAAGACGGGTGACTCCCGTGGTCAGGGTACTCTTAGGGGGAAGGATAGACATGACGATGTGCCTAGTCTTCCTCACCAGAGGGCACAGCACACGAACCCCCAAACTCCTAGAAACCCCAATAGGGGAAGGGGAAACCAAAGGGGTAGTATGAGAGGCAGGGGTAATGTATACCACTCAGAAACCCGTGCACACCAGAATTATAACAATCAGGCCTATTATTCCCCTTCCTGCAGGTACGAGACACGTTCAGACGTGTACCACAGAGACAATTTACATTATCGTTACCCTTCCCCAGTCCCCACATACAATCGCTATACACCCCTTAGGGAGATGTATAGCCCAGAACGCAGGAGAAAAAAGTATGGCCAATCCCCATACACACATAACCCCAATTACCGTGACAATCAGGGTTTTCACGAGGACCGACATACAAGAAAGCGAGGTCCAGACCCAAGAGAGGTTGCAGAGGGGGGAGGAGAGTACAAAGGAGAAAAGAGAAAAAGAACATAACGGGTCAGGGCGTATTTAAGTTCGCAGACACTCACTGATGCGGAATTATCCGTGTTAGACCAAGGTCTTAAATATGCCCCTCCAAAAAAACTAGATAAATTTCACACCTTCATTGATGTCCACAAATACATTCGTAAAATTAACATCCAAAGATATCTAGTTTCAAATCCCGTACGTACAGATTTTCCTGCTGCCACTTCAGGAACGGTCCATTCAGGACTGACCAATCCCTCCCTATTCTCTCCTCCGGCTCCCATAGCTCCAGCAGTCAAAATGTTTAGAGATCTTGTCCTCAACGACCTCTCTAAACTACCAACAAAACATATACATCACTCTCCACTATCTAAAGATGGATTAGAGTCTTTATGTGCACGGAAAGATCTGGTAGTTCGCCCTGCTGATAAGGGCGGGGGGATCGTCGTCCTTGATAGGAATCAATACGAAGAGGAGATGGTTAAAATTCTAAACGAACCAGGTACATACCAGACACTTCCCAATAATCCTACTAATGTGTACAAAAAACAATTACAAAAACTCATCTTAAAAGGTTATGATTTGAAAATTTTAAACAAAAAAGAAAAGGCCTTTTTAGTTCCAACAGCACCTAGAATCCCTACAATATATTATTTACCCAAAATTCATAAAAACCCAGTTCATCCCCCTGGAAGACCAATCATCAGCGGTATCAATTCCGTTACGGCAAGAATAGGCAAATATGTGGATTTTTATCTACAACCGCTCGTTAAACAAACACCTTCGTATTTGAAAGACACCGGTTCCACTATCAGATTGCTGGAAAACATAGACATACAGGAAGGTTACATCATGGCCACAGCCGATGTGGCATCCTTATACACCTGTATACCGCATGAAAAAGGGTTAGAAGCAGTCAGACACTTCTTGAACCGTGAACATTCCCTGGCACCTTTCCAACGTGACTACCTAATAGAACTACTAGAGTTTGCAACCAAACATAATTATTTTTGGTTTAACCAGGGCTACTACCTACAGCAACGGGGAGTAGCGATGGGTGCCAAGTTCGCACCTAGTCTTGCGAACTTGTTTATGGCCAAGTGGGAGGAGGATGTCGTCTATGCCTGCAACGCCACGTCGTTGGTTTTGTGGGCTAGGTACATAGACGACATCCTCCTCCTATGGAATGGCACATCAGATACTCTCCAACAGTTTTTTGAACATCTAAATTGTAATGACAGGGGTATTTCCTTAACATATGAGGCGAGCGAAACCAGGATTCATTTCTTAGATTTACAAATAGAAATAGTAGATAGAAAGTTTAGATTCAACACGTATTTCAAACCCACTGATCGCAATGGTTTTATCCCTATACACAGTTGCCATCATAGATCGTGGCTGAGTGCGGTCCCGCGGAAACCAATTTCTTAGGCTCCGCAGGAACTGCTCAGATATCGAAGCATTTACTGTGCAAGCAGGTATTCTCAAACAAAAATTTGTGGATAAAGGTTATGACAGGGCCACTTTGGACTATGAGATCCAAAGAGCCATAAATATCGAGAGGAAAAATCTGCTCGAGATTAAGCCCAAGAAATATCCCGATGAAAAACTCAAATGGGCTATGTTGACATCCTTTTCAATTCAACATAGACAAGTTCAAAACATTGTGAAGAAACATTGGGATGTGCTGAAGCAGGATAATGTTTTGGGTACACTCCTTCCTGGTGACGCCAAAGTCATATTCCGGGGAGCACCTTCATTACAGGGTCGGATAGCCCCCAATGTGATTAATCCACCATCTCGTCCTTCTTTTTTTCATAATATGACAGGCTTCTACCCTTGTAGAAAGTGTGTTGTTTGTCAACACAACACACTCGACAAACGAAAAATTACGGAGTTTACATCTACCACCACGGGGAAAAAATATACAGTGAAACCGTTTTGTACGTGTAGCACAAAATATATAGTGTATCTCATCACTTGCCCGTGCCGTAAACAATATATAGGACGTACCACTAGAACATTCACAACCAGAGTAGGAGAACACATAGCCCTAATTAAAAGCAGGGACCCCAAACATACCGTACCTAAACACTAAAAACAATTCCATATTAGCAACCCCGCTGGCTCACAATTTGTCATCATAGATAAGTATGTCCCACCATGGAGGGGAGGAGCCAGAATTAGAGGGGTATCCCGCCTGGAAATGTTTTGGGCATACGAATTACAAACTTTTTTTCCCCAGGGTTTGAACGTTGAGGTAGATATCAATGCGTTTATAGATGAATCATAAGCCTTAGCAACCTGAATTTTAATTAATGGAAAAATCATGTTTTATTATATAAAAAATATTTTTTTGAGCAGGTGATGTGGGTGTGAGTGCTGGTATCTATACACACCCACTTTTTTGAAGAATAGACATAATTTTTATTTATTTATATCATTATTAATAATTTTATATGCTTTCTGTGATTATTAATATTGTTACACATGCATGTATAATTTTTGTTATGGAAACATTAGGTCTTTCTTAGTATTTCCAAACTGTACATACGTATTGCTGATTCTAGGGAATACAAGAACTGTTTTATATTCATATGAATCAGGGCATTTGGAAACATGAGAATCCATCTCCCAAGCTCACTTATATTTAATATATGGGGCCCTTCTATTATCTACTCTTTTTGATGGATGTGGTATGCATACCCTTTTTTAAAAACAAATTTAACCTTTATACACAGCCTTCCATGTCATTTTACATTTATTGCGTACACTGCGGAGTCACTTCCGGTCTGTCCGATTATATTCAGGCCAATCCAACCCCTCCCTTGTACACATAACCCATTTCCGATCATGTGACTTCCCCTAAACGTTATGGATAGTAGGGGAGCCACATCTCGATGCACGCACGTGTGACGTTCGGATAATGACGTCACGCCGTGCGCTTGCGCAGAGGGTGGAACGCAAACGGACGTGTGTCCGGTGGGCTGCTTCGCTCTCATATGCTTCGTACTATAGCGAGCGATAGGCCACAGTAGAAAGGGGGATAATATGGGTGTACCACCTCCGTTCCGGACTCATTATATCTACTGCTAATAGGGGTGCTGGAACGCACGAGATTGAGGCTTGAGACGCACGCGGGTCCGCCATCTTGGCTAAACCCGGAAGTGCAGTGGATCGAAGTTGGGGGCTGGATTCTCAATACATGGGTCTTAGTACCTATAAAAAGGAACATGGCAGGAGTGGGTAGGCACCCCAGAAGAAGTCTTATGAGACTAAACGCGTCGGGAGGACTCCACTGCCGCCATTTTTATTCACAAGCGCTTGATTTGCTCTTCTTAGAATGTAAGTGTGTTTCTTTTTAATAAATTTTACATATTTACGGAATTACACTATATGGCCCTTCTTCTTTCCCATGTGGGATTGGTCCAAGGACATCTCTAACTTCCACCCAGAAAAGACACCCCGGTGAGGCTTCCCTAGGACTCCAGTGTACCGGTGGGATCTCCTCATCATCTGCCAGAGGGCAACTTTTTAAGCTTTCCCGACTCATACAGCGTATGCTGTTTTGGGTCCTAGCTTTTTGGTAAGCCTCCATTTTATATGGGTGGTGGTATCTGCACGTTTTTATCTGTTATATCACGTTTCCGGAGAAGGTCACCAAGATTTTTCATATAATCTCATTTCCATCTTCGGATTCTCTCCTGATTTGCATGGTTGCTACCAGACTGTAAAATCTACACAGCATCCACCATCTCAAAGCCCTATTTTTATGTTTCACTTCCAACACTTGGAGGACTATTTTGTGTTTTTTTGGTGTTCATTATAAACTCACGTGGTGATTATTAGTGTTTGACTTTTAATGTGGACTGTTTGATTTATCCACGATGGACACTTATCATTTATTTATCTAATAATATTGTTCATGTGATATTATTCACTACTGCTCATTTTCTTTTCTTTTATAGCGCTGCACCCACTTTATAAATTCTACAGTTTTCAGCAAAATTTCTATTTGCAGTGTCAGCGGCTTATGTTTTTGGATTAGTATGGTTTAGAGTTAGCGCAAGGTTATTTTTATTTTTGTATACAAACGTCCCTAGCTGACCCCACTGTTGTACCACAGCTAGAGAAATTACTGCGAGACCCCGACTCCACTAAGCTTATATCTACATACTGTGCTGCTCTTCTGACTGATTGTAACCATAGATTTCAGATGTCACAGGCAAGATGGGCATCTATGGACCCTACACTTACGGAGGAGGACTGGTCAGAATTCAGTGACGCATATAAAACTTCGGTAATATCTTCCAAAGACCGTATAATCAACATAAAGATCTTTCACTTATCTCACTTAACCCCCTCTAGACTATGCAAGATGGGCCTAGCACACGCAGCTGACTGTTTTAGAGGGTGTGGCCAAGAAGCAGATTTTCTTCTGGGAAGAGGTGGGATCCTTTATTTCTCAGGCGCTGGGCATCCCAAATGTTCTTCACCCTAAGAACTGCCTTCTGGGAATATTTGGAATATTTGGGGATCTCCAAATCTCTACCCATGCAAAGAGACTCTTTCGCATCCTCCATTTCTATGCTAGGAAGGCTAAATTTTTGACCTGGAAGGGCTGGCAGAAACCTTTAAGGTCTCTCTGAATATCATTGATTAATGACTCAATACCACTGTATAAACTTACATATGAGGTTCGGAAAAGATCCAAAACATTTCAAAAGATATGGGGCAGGTGGCCCAAGCGGACCAAGTGCTAGATAATGTGCATAATTGATACGTTGAACCTGTGTCAGGTACATTCTTCAGGTGACTTCATATTGGGGGAAATGTATTACTTATATGTTTAATAATGACAAGAGACATCTGACTTGAACACTGTTTAATGTCTGTTTTAATGCAGGTTGTAATATTCGGATGCAGTGAATAACCAAAGTTGTTTTTTTTTTCTGTTTCTTTGTGTGTTGTGAAAATTTCAACAAAAATATCTTTTAAAAAAAATGACATTAGCAAATTAATATTCACTAATGTCTTCCTGCGTCTCCTCCTGGCCAATCAGGAAGTGGGTCCTAAGACCTGACTGGCCATGGAGTCTTAGGACTCCCGGCCAAACAGGTCTCAGGACCTGCTTGCTGTTCGGCCAGGAGAAGAAGCAGCAGCCACGGCAGCAACAGTCTCTTTCAGGAGCCCTAACCTGGATTCAGCAGTGCACCAACACCACCACCTCGTCCCCTTCCCCACACCTTTACTGCAGCATAAGGTAAGGCCATGGATCAACGCCTTCCCGATCCAGGGGAGGGGTGGGTAGTGCGAGTGGATTGCTGCCTTGTCAAACGAGTGCCGAGGGGTAGTGCGAGAGGATCGCCACCTTCCCGAGCTAGTAGTGCGAGTGAGGGGGCCGGGTTTGTTTGCCTCCCCCTCGACCCCAAAATATTGAGCACCAGCCGCCACTGCTTCTGAGACACACAGGGATGCGTGGAAACAAAAAGCAGGTTTGATCTCTATAATCTGAGATCCAAAGTCTGTGGTAAGAGGCGTGAGTTTGGTGAAGGTTTTGCACGAGCAACCTCCCGTTTGCTGGAGCTGTCTTTCTGCACAATCACTGGGACCATTTTTTTTTTCATTTAAATGGACTGTTTTTATTTTATTTTGGATGACATACAGTATTTTTTTGTTTTTTACACTTATGTATTCTTTTGAAAATTGTGATATTATCTAAAGTTTATATCATGATAATTTGTTTGGGATGTGCACCTGGTCACTTTTATATAAAAACTTGGTTGTACTTTTCCATTTTGCATTCATTGTTTTTTTTTGTGAGGTTTTATTATTTCACAGTTTATTTGCTTTTGGTGGATAAGCGCAGGATTTTGTCTGTTTTAACAATGTCTATCTCATGTAGGCACCGTGCAAAACATATGGTGGAGTTGCCTTACCTTGCGCCCATTTTGGGAAAATGTTTTAAAAATATACAGTGTTTTTGCCTCAGAGACAGTGCCCCAAACTCCCCAAATAGCACTATTATCTATGTTCCCAGAATTTGTTTCAAAAGTTCAGAAGGGTTTTTTACGTTACTTTTAGTGGCTGCCAGGGTAATAATTCCGAGATTTTGGAAATTCTAGCACCCTCCTTCATTAACAGAATGGGTAACTGAATTAAATAAGCTCATGAGAACGAAAGAACTGTTGGCACAATTACACAACCAATATTCTAATTTCCAAGATATATGGTGCAACCTTATTATTCCAGAATTATTCCACTTAACCTCGAAACCCATATTTCTTCACATACCACTAGACGTCTTGTTGACAGGCCCATGTTGATTTTTCCCTTTTTTTCTCTCTCCCTTTGTCTTTTCTTATATTTAATTAAGGTCTTTAATGTCTAATTTTGAATGCACACTGGCAATTCAATTTTTATTTTTCATGGCAACCTATGTTAAAGGGGTTGTAAACCCTTGTGTTTTTTCACCTTAATGCATCCTATGCATTAAGATGAAAAAACACTTGGCAGTGACCAGCCCCCTTTGCATACCTAAGCCCCGTATTTCCCTTGGTGGGGACACACTGTCATTCTCTCCATGAGGTCCCGACTCTTGATTGGATAAATTGAAAGCAGCGCAGCCATTGGCACCCCCTGGGCTCGCCGGCAAGGTAACCCCCCTGGGAGAGCACTTCTCCTAGGGGGTTATCTGATGCAGGGAGGAGCCGCAAGAGCCATCGGGGGACCCCAGAAATGGACGATCGGGGCCACTCTGCAAAACGAGCTGCACAGTGAAGGTAAGTATATGTTTGTTGTTTTAAAAAAATAAAAAACAAGCCTTTACAATCACTTTAACCGCTTAAGAACCATCCCACGTACATATACTGCAGCAGAGTGGCCCTTAAGCACAAAATTACATACTTGTACGTGATTTTTTTTCTTCAGCTCCAGGGCGTGCGCGCTGTGATTGGACACAGCAGGAGCCAATCATCAGGTCCAGCGGATGCAATGTCAGCCGGGACCCGCCGATCATTCTGAGGAGAGGCAGAACAGCGGATTGCCTATGTAAACAAAGCAGATTGGCGTTCTGCCAGAGGGGAAAATGGAGAGCTTGTGTTTCTAAGCAGAAACACGGATCTCTGTTTTCCCCCAGTCAAAACACATCCCCCACAGTTAGAAAGCACCCCCCTAAGAACACACTTAACCCTTTGATCGCCCCTAGTGTAAACCTACCTTCCGTGCCAGTGCCATTAGTACAGTGACAGTGCATTCTATTTAGCACTGATCACCGTAATAATGTCACTGGTCCCCAAAAATTGTCAAAGGTGTCAGTTACTAGTAAAAAAAATAACGAAATAAAAATTCTATAACAATATTCTCTGGTTTGCAGACACTAACTTTTGCGCAAAACAATCAATATACGCTTATTGAGATTTTTTTTTTACCAAAAATATGTAGCAGAATTTATATTGGCCTAAACTGATGAAGAAATTTGATTTTTTAAATTTTTTATTGGGTATGTTTTATAGCAGAAAGTAAAAAATATTGTTTTTTTTTTTTCAAAATTGTCAGTCTTTTAAAATGAAAAACCGCAGAGGTGATCAAATACCACCAAAAGAAAGCTCTATTTGTGGGGAAAAAAGGACATCTCAAAAGGCACTTATGGATTTTACTGTATATTTTCATGTTGCTAATTTTTTTTTTTTTCTCTCGTCTGTAAATTTCTACAAATTTCTATGATGAAAACCTTAATAAAAATATATTTAAAAAAAATAGGAGCCCTACATAGGGCTGTTGAAATTGCCAAAATATGGCGAGTGAAACGGATCACGTTTAAGGCCATTAGGCCTATTTGTAGAAAAGAAAACTCCTTTGGGGATAACATGCAACTCTGAACGGGTAAAATGAATCACCTTGATCAAAAATTTTCTTTAAGAAGGGTGAGTCTTATAAATAAAAAAGTTCTAAAGAAGAATGGTATTAAAAATGACATATAGATTGCTTAAAATATTTATGCTCATGTAAGTTAATCATTTATAGCATGAGTATAATTAATCGGATGGTTTTGTTACAAAGGGTTGTTTAAGACCATAACAACTATATATAGAAGTTTAAATTCGGTAAAGAATAAATATTCACTAAGACATGATTATTAATAGACAATAGAAAGATGTTTTGTAGCATGAAATCATAACAATTATATGGTAAATTTGAAAGATATAACAGTACAGCCATTAAGTTATGTTTGATCATTTTCATTTTATAAGGACATATAAAATTAAGTTGGTGTAACCAGTTATTAAAGTAATGTAGGCCTATTGATAGAGGTAGAATTATATATATATCTATATCAAAAGGCAATGAAATTAGAATAAAATAAAAAAAATCAACCAGCGCAAACAAAAAAATATTAAAAGACAGCAGCTGTAATACTGAGGGTCAAATTATCAAAGCCCCAAGGAGTCTATATAAAAGGCAGTACAGCGCATAAAATAAAAAAACAAAAAAAATGCTAAAAAGTAAAATGCAATGAAACTGAAATAAAGTATAAAAAACAGTCCATGTTCTTCATGATATGACAAAGGAAGATCAGCATAAAATCAGTAGAACTCCAGTCACTTAGGTGATGATCACAGAAAAAATTGGTGACTGATGTGACAACCTCCACCACCGACAATACAGGCCGCTCACCTCAACAGATGGACCCGAGTGAATCAGTCAGGTCTAAAACAGCTGTTCCCACTTGGGATAGTGTCAGCAGGATCACACACACTAATATCAGATGAATGCCGATATCTTGCTAGCTCATAGAGTGTTCACATCAGGCACGATGGATACATATAATAAAAGTAAAAGAGATCTAGTGCTCTCTGTATGCTGAACATAAGTTTATTAAAGGAATAAAATGTGCACTTACAAAGAACGCACTGTACCCTAGGAGATCAGCATGCAAAACGCGGGTGACATCACGATCAAGGTCACGTGGTTTCCGTATGCGTTACGTCCCAAGGGGGCGGGACTTCATCAGCGGCGACGGCATGACGCAAGCCACCCGCTAGATATACACAACAGCTGACCATTCCAACCAATGGATGTGGATGTGTGCCGATCACCATGACAACCAGGGAAGCAACAGAGAACGGTAACAGCTAATAGAAAAAAATACTGGGAATGCCAAAATAGCAATCAATAAAGAAGCACGCCGATACAGCGCATATTAAATTAGGTTAAACACGGCCATTATTTTATCTAAGGCTTTACTTCAGCATAAAAAAACGAAGTGTAAAAAGGAAAATATTTATGTATAAAAGTCATCCCACGTAAATGCTTAATCTCGTAGGTACACCCAACATGACATATCAAATAACAATCATAAAAGAAAAGGATATAACAAAGAGGATATAAAAACAAAAAACATATCTACCGATCAGAAATAAAACAATTGATACTGAATTCTACGTTCAGGCCTCCCGGCACAAGAACCTGTGTCTCATGAATCCAATGGGATTCCCTACGACTAAGCTGGCGTAGGAAACTACCCCCTCTCCAATGCTTTATAACCTTTTCGATGCTACAAAATTTAAGACCTCTAGGGTTTTGGCCATGCACCAATTTAAAATGTTTGGAGACATTGTGCGATTTTAATCCTTTTTTGATGTTGTTTACATGCTCTCCAAGTCTGACATGGAGGGTTTTGGAGGTCCTCCCAATATACTGGAGGCCACACTCACACTCGGGCATATAAACAACCCCAACTGTCGTACAGGTAATGAGTTGGCCAATCTTATATTCCTTGTTGGTAGATGCAGCCACAAAATTCTTTCGCTTCTTATTATTACATTTCGAATGCCTGCAAGCTGTGCATTGCCCGCAGGCATAGAAACCAGAGAGGAAGGAGAATAACCTATTTTCCGACTGTATAGGAAGGTCAACTACTCCCGGGGCTAAACGATCCCGTAATGATGGAGCTTTTTTATAAATAAAAGGACGTGGTGGCAACAGGGGACCCAGCACTCGATCTTGTTTCAAAATCGAACAATTTTTTGAGACCAATTTCTCTAATTGTTTGTGCTGGACACTATAATTGAGTACCATTTTGAAATTAGAGACACTAGTACTGGTGTCTTTAACCTTATCAGAGATCAACAATGCCCTGTTCATAACACGTACCTTCTCTATTTCACTGTCTAAGGTACTTTTATCATACCCCTTTTCTTGAAATCTGGATGAAAGTATCTGTGATTGAGTGATATAATCACTATCACGTGTGCAATTACGTCTAAGCCTAACGAACTGAGCCCTGGGGATGTTCCACAACCACGATCTATGGTGGCAACTCCCCAGTGGGATGTAAAAATTCCGATCGGTAGGCTTAAGGTAATTGCACAACCTGAAATGTTCACAATCTTTCCATATTTCCAAGTCAAGAAACACCATTTTCCCATACTAAAATTCCAGGAAAGTTGAATGTTTTTGGTATTGGTGTTCACTGTCTGTACAAAAAGATCCAAACTATGTTGATCACCCTCCCAGATCATTATATCATTGTCTATGTACCTTTTGTAACAGACTAGCTCAGGGGGGCGATGCTTGAAGACCACATCATCCTCCCAGTGGGCCATAAATAGGTTGGCCACACTGGGAGCAAAACGTGCCCCCGTCGCAACACCCCTTTTCTGCAAATAGAATTGGCGATTATACCAGAAATAATTTCTGGCTAAGCAAAAACTCAAGCATTTCAGAAGAAACTTTTTATGTTTAACTGAAAGATCAGAAAACAATGATATAGTCCATTGTACTGAGGTCAAAGCATCCTCATGTCCAATAATGGTATACAGTGACCCAACGTCAGCTGTAGCCAAAATACTGGAAGGAGAACACCTAACAGATTCAATAATTTGAATAATATGTTTGGTGTCTTTGAGGAAAGCTTCTGTCTTGGACAGCAGCGGTTGGAGAAAACTATCAATGTATTGCCCTACTCTGGAGAAAATAGAGTCAATTCCATTTACGATAGGCCTTCCAGGAGGGTTGGCACTATCCTTATGGATTTTAGGGAGGCAGTAAATAATTGGAGTCCTACAAAATAGGGGATCCAAATATGCCGCTACCTTTTTGGTAAGAATACTATCAGCTTTCCCTTCCTCTACCAACCAATGGAGTTCATCTTTATATGTCAACATAGGATCTTTACTGAGAATTTGATCGGTGTCGTGGTCGTCCAACAACCTATTTAGTTCAGCCAAATATTTAGCTTTATCCAAAATCACCAAGCCACCTCCCTTGTCGGCAGGGCGTATTATGATGTCATATATTTTTTGCAATGATTCCATACCCTGCCAGATAAACTGGGGGTCGACTACTTTCCGTATTCTCATTTTGTCTAAATCATTGAACATATTTTTAAACACTTCAAGATATTTATTATCGGCATTCAGAGGGTTAAAAGTGAATTTATTCCGAAGATTGGAATGAGATCCTTCTGCAACTGTAGATTGCCTAGTAGGATTGGATAAAAAATATTTTTTCATGTTTAAATTCCTAATAAATTTGTGAATATTGACATAAGTGTGGAATTTATTAAGATTTTGAGTGGGAGCAAATTTTAATCCCCTATCAAGGACTTTCATATCACTGGTACTCAAAGAACAACTACTCAAATTATAAATTCCAGCACCTATTGGGGTTTTTGTCTTTTGAATTATCCTGCCCCCTCTCCTTCCTCTCTCTCTTTTCTTTTTCGGGGTTGGCCTTTTGATTGCGGGGATGGTTGAGACTGATGTCTCCACCAATCCACTGGATTCGGCTGGTACATTGGTACACCCCTCCCCGGGCCACTCTGAGCCCCCGAAAAATCCCCTCCCTCTCTTGTGCCATTATATTGTAATGGGGCAAATCTATTAGAGATAGGTAACTGGCCTCCTCGTGAGTATTGGAATGTCTCCCTTCTGTAGTTATTTTTATATTAAGGATTAGAATCCTGTCTATGGTTTTCCCACCCATGGGGTGATTCATAATCCTGCTGGTAATAGGAATTATTCCTAACAGGAGTCTGAGGGGGACCATTCTTCTTTCCTCTACCCCTTTTACCTCTGTTGTTCCTTCTAAACACCTGACCTTCCCTAGATGTAGAGGGAGCCGGTGGGGGATAGTCATAGCTATGTGTAGGACCTCCAGACCCCTCCATGTCAGACTTGGAGAGCATGTAAACAGCATAAAATAAGGATTAAAATCGCATAATGTCTCCAAACATTTTAAATTGGTGCACGGCCAAAACCCTAGAGGTCTTAAATTTTGGGGCATCGAAAAGGTTATAAAGCAGTGGAGAGGGGGTAATTTCCTACGCCAGCTTAGTCGTAGGGAATCCCATTGCATTCACGAGACAAAGGATCTTGTGCCGGGAGGCCTGAACGTAGAATTCAATATCAATTGTTTTATTTCTGATCAGTAGATATGTTTTTATATCCTCTTTGTTATATTTTCTCTTTTATGATTGTTATTTGATATGTCATATTGGGTGTACCTACGAGATTAAGCATTTACGCGGGATGACTTTTATACATAAATATTTGTCTTTTTACACTTCGTTTTGTATGCTGAAGTAAAGCCTTAGATAAAATATTTGCCGTGTTTAATCTAATTTAATACACGCTGTATCGGCGTGCTTCTTTATTGAATGCTATTTTGGCATTCCCAGTATTTTTTTCTATTAGCTGTTACCGTTCTCTGTTGCTTCCCTGGTTGTCATGGTGATCAGCACACATCCACATCCATTGGTTGGAATGGTCAGCTTTTGTGTATATCTAGCGGGTGGCTTGCGTCATGCCGTCGCCGCTGATGAACTTCCGCCCCCTTGGGAAGTAACGCGTACGGAAACCACGTGACCTTGATCGTGAAGTCACCCGCGTCTTGCATGCTGATCTCCGTTGACACTCATTTTTAGCTATCCATTCCTCGCACTGGGGTACAGTGCATTCTTTGTAAGTGCACATTTTATTCCTTTAATAAACCTATGTTCAGCATACAGAGAGCACTCGATCTCTTTTACTTTTATTATATCTATCCATCGTGCCTGGTGTGAACACTCTATGAGCTAGCAAGATATCGGCATTCATCTGATATTAGTGTATTTGATCCTGCTGACATTATCCCAAGTGGGAACAGCTGTTTTAGACCTGACTGATTCACTCAGGGGTCCATCTGTTGAGGTGAGCGGCCTGTATTGTCGGTGGTGGAGGTTGTCACATCAGTCACCAATTTTTTCTGTGATCATCACCTAAGTCACTGGAGTTCTACCGATTTTATGCTGATCTTCCTTTGTCATATCAAGAAGAACATGGACTGTTTTTTATACTTTATTTCAGTTTCATTGCATTTTACTTTTTAGCATTTCTTTTGTTTTTTTATTTTATGCGCTGTACTGCTCTTTATATAAATTAGTCGGGTTTTACTTCCTCTTTATTTCCCTGCAAAGGTAAAGCATAATGGGCTACTATGCATCACATAGTAGCCCATTATGTGTCACTTACCTGAAAATGAAGCCTGCAATGTCACCGCTGTCCCCGCAGGCTGGAAGCATCCATCTTCACCCTCTTCTTTCTGGGGCCGTGGACTCCGGCTCTCTGACTGGCCGGAGTCACGCGACGTATGATGCATGCGCGCGGGAGCCGCCAGTCACGGCATGATTCCTTTAGAAACGGCACGATCATGCCCTTTCTAAAGTCCACATGCACTGATGACGTTGGCGCACGCGTATATTATAAATCTCTCCCAAACCGTGCAGGTTTAGGAGATATTTCCAGCACCTACAGGTAAGCCTTAATATACAGTGCCTTGCAAAAGTATTCACCCCCTTGGCATTTTTCGTGTTTTGTTGCCTCACAACCTGGAATTAACATGTATTATTTGAGAATTTGCATCATTTAATTTACCGAACATGCCCACAACTTCGAAGATGTTTTTTTTTTATTGTGAAGCAAACAACAAATAGGACAAAATAACAGAAAAAGTCAATGTGCATAACTATTCACCCCCCTAAAGTCAATACTTTGTAGAGCCACCTTTTGCGGCTATCACAGCTCCAAGTCGCTTTGGATAAGTCTCTATGAGCTTGCCACATCTTACCACTGGGATTTTTTCCCATTGCTTCTTGCAAAACTGCTCCAGCTCCTTCAAGTTGGATGGTTTGAACTTGTGAACTGCAATCTTTAAGTCTGACCACAGATTTTTCTATTGGATTGAGGTCTAGGCTTTGACTAGGCCATTCCAACACATTTACATGTTTCCTCTTAAACCACTCAAGTGTTGCTTTAGCAGTGTGTTTGGGGTCATTGTCCTGCTGGAAGGTGAACCTCTGTCCTAGCCTAAAATCACACACAGAGTGGTACAGGTTTTGCTCAAGAATCTCCCTGCATTTAGCACCATCCATCTTTTCCTCAACTCTGACCAGTTTCCCAGTTCCGACTGCTGAAAAACATCCCCACAGCATGATTCTGCCACCGCCATGTTTCACTGTGGAGATGGTGTTCTTTGGGTGATGTGATGTGTTGGGTTTGCGCCAGACATAGCGTTTTCTTTGATGGCCAAAAAGTTAAATTTTAGTCTCATCAGACCAGAGCACCTTCCTCCATACATTTTGGGAGCCTCCCACATGCCACTTCGCAAACTCAAAACGTGCCATTTTGTTTTTTGCTGAAAGTAATGGCTTTCTTCTGGCCACTTGGCCAAAAAGCCCAACTCTATGGAGCGTATGGCTTACTGTTGTCCTATGTACAGATACTCCAGTCTCTGCTGTGGAACTCTGCAGCTCCTCCAGGGTCACCTTCGGTCTCTGTGCTGCCTCTCTGATTAATGCCCTCCTTGCCCGGTCCGTGAGTTTTGGTGTATGGCCGTCTCTTTACAGGTTTGCTGTTGTGCCACGTTCTTTCCATTTGGTTATGATAGATTTGATGGTGCTCCTAGGGATCATCAAAGATTTGGATATTTTTTTAAAACCTAAACCTGACTTGTACTTCGCAACAACAATGTTCCTTACTTGTTCGGAGAGTTCCTTGGTCTTCATGGCAATGTTTGGTTAGTGGTGCCTCTTGATTAGGTGTTGCAGCCTCTGGGGCCTTTCAAAAAGGTGTGTATATGTAATGACAGATCATGTGACACATAGATTGCACACAGGTGGACATCATTTCACTAATTATGTTTCATGTATATATTTTTCTAATTCTACTTCACCAATTTAGACTATTGTGTTCTGATCCATCACATATAATTCAGATTCAAAAAAACATTGAACTAAAGGCTGTAATGTAACAAAATAGGTAAAAAGCCAAGGGGGTGAATACTTTTGCAAGGCACTGTAGGCTTACCTTTCGGTAAAAGTGTTTGTACAGAGTTTACAACCACTTTAAAGGGAAAAATATTTGAAAGAAGAAAAGCACTACTTATTGAACTATAGTCATCTGGGACTGTCACATTTGTTTTATTTTTTTTGTACACAAGAAAGTTTGTCACTGAATAGGTAAAGCAGTTTTGTGGTTTGAAAGTAGGGTTTTGGATTGCACACATGATAGACACAGCCAACATTTTTGATTTTATTTGGTTGCAGCCATCAGACACAAGTTAGAAGTGAGGGACACATTAGGTTAGGGAGCACGGTTTAATTTGCACCTGTTTTAATGGTGATTTATTCATGCATGATTGCATAGATGCTTGCAGCCTGAAGTTAGAAAATTCAATCATTATATAAGCTATCATTAAGGCAAATACAAGCTATCGTAGACTCATAGGTTTTAAGTAGAATAATTGAAAATATTCAGATTGAATGTTCTTGAGTTTTTTCAGACACGTTTTCCCTTAATTTTTCCGGCTTATTGAGATCATAAGAATTTTGGATTTTATTTGTTAATGCTTTCTATTGGTAAAAGGGAAACTAATGATGTTCATATCAAAATATATCTATCAAGTAATATGTTAAAAAAAGGATTATGTAAAAAGTAAATAACCAACAACATATTTCATTATATTGTATGTAAGGTTTCCTGGAGATTGAACAGACATCAATTAAAATGATCTCTACAATTTTAAATGTCTTGTTTGTTGATTTTATGTATCTATTCACTCCTCCTAGGGGATTTATGAATGGGAGAAAGTGTAGATGTGTTTCATTAACCTATTTGTAATAAGATCAATTCATTTCTCAGAGATATTTCAGTGGTATGTCAGAGCACAATTATTCTGGAGCATAATATAACCAGAAAAAAGCAGGAGCTAGTTGTGTCTTTTGTAGTTTACTTGTGGCAGTGGAGGATTATGAAGGAATTTCTGCTAATTAAAGTTTATTTGCCTAGGTGGAAATTCTCCTTGTGTATTATGTTACTGAATCATGTATGGTAAATGTAACTAACGATATATATTAGGACTATATCTAATGGATATAAAATAACAAATAATTAACATTACAATTACGATAGGAAATTTCAAATATATATATTTATAAAAAATATATATTTGTAGAAAAGTAACTAGTAAAAATATATTGTCAAAGAGGGATTTATGGATAGGTATTTTAAAAAAGCAATATAAATGTCAAGGCGATATTAGACTGACATTAGATGACTGACTAAAGAGATATAAGAGATATAAGGCATTGATCAAATGTTAAATCAAGAATATATTTTGAGTGGATGTTTACCATGTTAGTTCATAAAGTATGATCTTACCTTATATCTCTCATTACTATTATGAATCTTGTATTTAATTATATCATAAATATACTATATACCAAAGTGAAGTATATATGATGAAAGTGTATATAAAATTATGGAAGGTGTAGGAGGGGGGGGGGAGAGGAGTGGGGGAGGGGAATAAAATAAAGATAAGTTAGTTGTTATCTGTCAGCTGAAAAATCTGTGAATTAAGATGATCCAAGGCATTCTTGTAATCCTGTTTGCAGGAAAGGGTGTTGTCATCAGGTATTCCTCGAGCTTGAAGGAAAGTAGTGTTCCCTGAAGATGTCTGGAATGAGGATGTTGTGGTAGGCATGATAGGAAGTGGTAAATTTAGTAGTTGAAAGCAGGCATAAACCTCTTCTGAAGTGCTAAGTTAAAATAGGGTGTTTCCATGAGAAAAGCAAAGCTTGAAGAAAAAGTCCTATAATATAAATGTTTTGCATTCTGGAGAATAATGAGAAAAGGACAGGGAGCTTGCCTTTTTTGGAAAGTCGAATATGCTAAGTCAGCCTAAAGGCTATATGGAAAACCTTGGAAGGTAAGGCGTGAAGATTCTCGAGCAGCGTGAAGGAGGAGTTCTTGAGTGCGAAAGTAGGGAAGTTTAACAATGATGTTGCGTGGTCAACCATTAGATTTTTGCGGGCCAAGAGCTCAATGTGCGCGATCGATTTCCAATCTATTGATCGGTAATCGTGGGGCTAATTCCTGAAAGAGGGTGAGAATTGATACATTTATTCATTCTTCAAAGCTCTCTGGAAGACACCAAATGCGAAGATTACATCTTTGCGCTTTTTTTTTCATAGTCTTATCTGGTCTTTAAGGAAAGATCATGAAGAGCTGCATTTAATTTTTATCGTGACTATTGAGCACTACGGTAATATAATCTGTAAGTTTTCAAGGGAGTCAGTGCGATGACCAATTTCCCGGATGTTATGAAGCAGTTAAGTCATGATAGTATGTGATGTAGCCGCCAATTCTCTAATAATGTCTCTCACTTGCAAAAGGAGGTTTTGATTAGCTAAATCTGAATCCACAAGAGGGTCAGGAGGAGAGTTGTAGGGACTTGACATTTTCGCTGAAGCCGAGGAAGCAGTCTTATTGAGACCAGGTGACATCTTATCTGATGTGCGGCATAGTGGGGAGATAGAGCTAAAGCCTTGGCGCTCATGTCCAAATGGCGGACTCATTTGAAAAGTGAGCCCAGCTAGTGGAGAAAGCTGTGGTAGAAAAAAATAAATGACAGGAGCGAATCACCACGGTAATTGACCGTGATCGATACCAGGTGAGTGCGGAGCAGTCCTACAGTGCATCCATCCTAGGCTGCTGCGCACATGTGCCCCCATGGGACATTGATTTGGATCTGAAGAGTCTGTATCTGGGGCCCCCTAACCCTCACATCCTTAATCGTTCAGCAATAATACTAACAAGACAAAAGTGACCGGGGCCCAATATCCTTTCTCGGTCCCCCTATTTTAGCCATGGACTCAGCCTTGGGGTAAAATGCTAGCCCATCCTTGGCCTCTGGAGGCACTATCCTGCCTTTGGAGTGCCAAGAAGCTTTTCCATATGTGGAGGTTAAATATCTTTTTCACCATATGTAAAGAGTGCCCCAATCGTCCTCTGTAATGACTTGAGAGTGGATAGCAACACCATGTTCACTATATGCACCACTTATGTATTTATACATGGTGATCATATCCCCCTTAATCAGTTCAGCTAATCATTCCACATAGCTGCCAATAAATGATCCTGCAGTCCTGGAAAATAGTGCCCAATTAAGGCCAATTAAGACTTCAACTCTCAGAAACTGGGCGCAAATGCAAAGGGAAAGCAGCGCTATTGCCTGCGAACATGCCTGTCAGATCACATATGCGGGAATAGTGGAAGTCAATGGGGCTGGAACCTGCAAAATCCAAAGTTCTCACTGAAGGCTTATATACAAGTTATTTGCCATAAAAAGTGTATGAGGACCTGGGTCCTACCCCAGGGGACATGTATCAATTGGAAATAATGTTTTTAAAACAAGACGTTTTTTCAGGAGCAGTGATTTTAATAATGCTTAAAGTGAAAGAATAAAAATTTCCTTTAAATTTCGTGCCTGGGGGGTGTCCTTAGTATGCCTGTAAAGTAGCGCATCTTTCCCATGTTTATTACAGTACCGCAGCAAAATGAGATTTCTAAAGGAAAAAATGTCATTTAAAATTGCTCACGGCTGTAATGGATTGCCGGTTCCCGGCAATATAAAGTAAAAATCAAGGAAGAAAACTGCGTAGGTTCCCCCCACCAGTCCATGCTAGGTCTTTCGAGTCTGGTATGGATATTAAGGGGAACTCCATGGCAAAATAAAAAAAATGGCGTAGGGGCCCCCAAAAACCAAAGCAGACCCTTATCAAAGCACGCAACCTGGCAGTCCAGGAAAGGGGGGGACAAGCGAGCGCCCCCCCTCCTGAACCATACCAGGCCACATGCCCTAAACATGGGGAGGATGCTTTGGGGTCTCATCCCCACAACCTTTGCCCGGTGGTTGTGGGGGTCTGCGGGTGGGGGGCTTATCGGAATATGGAAGCCCCCTTTAACAAGGTGGCCCCCGCCATGTGAAGGGGTATCGGGTACATTCTTCCCCTACCCATTCACCAAAAAAAGCAGTGAAATGTGACAAAAAACAATAGCCGATTTTTTGACAATTCCTTTATTAAAAATGTCTTCTTTTTCCCCCCCGCTTATTCCTCCATCTTCCTCCAGTCTTCCTTTGGTTTTCTCCTTCTTCCTCCAGCTTCATCTTCCCCCGCTTCTTCCTCCAACTTCCTCCGGTCTTCTCCATCTTCCTCTGGCTTCCTCTTCCCCCACTTCGTCCTCTGGTCTTTCTCCACCGCTGCTGAACATTCAAAAACAAACCTCCTCCAATGCTGCAATGGGGCGGATGACGTCACTCCAAGACCCCGCCCCTTGTGACTTCATCGCCCGGGGCATGATGTCACAAGGGGGGTCTCTGGCTGACATCAGGTGGCCATGCCCCATAGTTATATATAAAATGTGCGCTATGCAAGTGGACAGATCGGGACCCCAAAGCACCCTTCCCATGTTGAGGGCAAGTGGCCTGGTATGGTTCAGGAGGGGAGCGCTCGCTCGCTCCCCCTTTCCTGGATTGTCATGGCTGCTTGCTCAGATAAGGGTCTGGTATGGATTGCCTTTTTTTTTTAGTGCAGGGTTCCCCTTAAAATCCATACCAGACCTGAAAGGCCTGGCATGGATCTTGGGGGGGACCCCATGTAAAAAAATTTTTTTAATTTTGGCGTGGGGTTTCCCTTAAAGTCCATACCAGATCCGAAGGGCCTGGTACGCACTGGAGGGGGGACCCTGCGCCGTTTTTTTCCCCTTGATTTGTGAATAGCTGGATTTTTGGAATTCCACACCATAATATTATTGAATAATTACATACCATTGCATGCATTTGAAGAGTTCAAATGATGTTACAAACCAAACTGATGTGCATTCACTAATTATGCTGCTGAGTACAATGTACGTTTTAAGGAGGTGATACCATTGGTGGGAACCAAACCCATGGCTTGAACCTTTGAATATAGCAGGGCATACCACTATGCTTTGGAGCTGAGCACAAATACATACATAGAAAATACTATTACTAATGTTTGCTTCTTTTCATTCTATACAATAATGTTTTGTATTTGAGGCAAAATGGTACCAACCATGCTTATGTGCCATTGGCTATTGGGTAGGGATGAGCCACCCACCCACGAACACCCACGGTTCGGTTCGCACCAGAACTTGCGAACAGGCAAAAAATTTGTGCAAACACCGTTAAAGTCTATGGGACACGAACATGAAAAATCAAACGTGCTCAATTTAAAGGCTTATATGCAAGTTATTGCCATAAAAAGTGTATGGGGACCCGGGTCCTGGCCCAGGGGACATGCATCAATCCAAAAAAAGTTTTAAAAATGTCAGTTTCAGTGATTTTAATAATGCGTAAAGGGGTTGTAAACCTTCCGTTTTTTTTCCACCTTAATGTGTCCTATGCAATAAGGTGAAAAAAACATCCCTATAGTTACAGTATAAGGGTAAGCACAGTGGTGTAGTGGTTAGCACTCTTGCCTAGCAGTAAAAAGGGTCGCTGGTTCGAATCCCAACCACGACACTACCTGCCTGGAGTTTGCATGTTCTCCCTGTGCCTGCGTGGGTTTCCTCCGGGTACTCCGGTTTCCTCCCACACTCCAAAGACATGCTGGTAGGTTAATTGGCTTCTGTTCAAAATTGGCCCTAGTATATGAATGTGAGTTGGGGACCTTGGATTGTGGGCTCCTTGAGGGTAGGGACCGATGTGGGTGTACGATGTATGTGAAGAGTGCTGCATGAATTGGCGGCGCCATATGGGTACCTTAAATTAAAAAAAAAAAAATAGGGATGATTGTAGACACGCACCCACACTCACTCAGGTTGAACTGGATGGACTGGTGTCTTTATTCAACCTTACTAACTATGTACAGGCGCCACAGCCCCCCGGTTTACTTACCTGAGCCCTCGAAAGTCCCGCGTCGAGAACGTGCTGGCTTCTCGGCTCTTCTTGGCGGCTCTTCATTGGCTCACGCTGCTGTCAATCAAATCCAAATGACGCGGCTGCCGGGGGGGGGGACCGAGACATGCACTCTGTCTATGGATGCAGAGTGTATGAGACAGGAGTGCGCCCGCAAGGTAACCCCCTCGGGAGAGAGAATCCCGAGGGGGTTAGCTAATGCAGGGAGGAGCCGAGAGAGCCGCCGTAGGACCCCAGAACAGGAGGATCAGGGCCACTCTGTGCAAAACGAGCTGCACAGTGGAGGTAAGTATGACATGTTTGTTATTTTTAAAATATAAAAAATGAACCTTTACAACCCCTTTAAAGTGAAACAATAAAAATGAAATATTCCTTTAAATATCGTGCCTGGGGGGGGGTGTCTTTAGTATGCCTGTAGAGAAGCACATCTTTCCCATGTTTAGAAGAGTACGTGAGTTTTCCCCCCCCAGTCCATTACCAGGGTCTGGTATAAATATTAAGGGGAACCCCGCACCAAAATGTAAAAAAAAAATTGCGTGGGGGTCCCCCCAAAATCCATACCAGGCCCTTCAGGTCTGGTATGGATATTAACCACTTCAGCCCCGGAAGGATTTACCCCTTCCTGACCAGAGCACTTTTTACAATTTGGCACTGCGTCGCTTTAACTGCTAATTGCGCGGTCATGCAATGCTGTACCCAAACGAAATTTGTGTCCTTTTCTTCCCACAAATAGAGCTTTCTTTTGATGGTATTTGATCACCTCTGCGTTTTTTATTTTTTGCGCTATAAACGGAAAAAGACCGAAAATTTTGAAAAAAAATTATATTTTCTACTTTTTGTTATAAAAAAAATCCAATAAACTCAATTTTAGTCATACATTTAGGCCAAAATGTATTTGGCCACATGTCTTTGGTAAAAAAAAATGTCAATAAGCGTATATTTATCGGTTTGCACAAAAGTTATAGCGTCTACAAACTAGGGTACATTTTCTGGAATTTACACAGCTTTTAGTTTATGACTGCCTATGTCATTTCTTGAGGTGCTAAAATGGCAGGTCAGTACAAAACCCCCCCAAATGACCCCATTTTGGAAAGTAGACACCCCAAGGAAATTGCTGAGAGGCATGTTGAGCCCATTGAATATTTATTTTTTTTTGTCCCAAGTGATTGAATAATGATAAAAAAAAAAAATTACAAAAAGTTGTCACTAAATGATATATTGCTCACACAGGCCATGGGCATATGTGGAATTGCACCCCAAAATACATTCAGCTGCTTCTCCTGAGTACGGGGATACCACATGTGTGGGACTTTTTGGGAGCCTAGCGGCATACGGGGCCCTGAAAACCAATCACTGCCTTCAGGATTTCTAAGGGCGTAAATTTTTCATTTCACTCCTCACTACCTATTACAGTTTTGAAGGCCATAAAATGCCCAGATGGCACAAAACCCCCCCAAATTACCCCATTTTGGAAAGTAGACACCCCAAGCTATTTGCCGAGAGGCATGTTGAGTCCATGGAATATTTTATTTTTTGACACAAGTTGCGAGAATGTGACAATTTTTTTTTTTGCACAAAGTTGTCACTAATTGATATATTGCTTACACAGGCCATGGGCATATGTGGAATTGCACCCCAAAATACATTTAGCTGCTTCTCCTGAGTATGGGGATACCACATGTGTGGGACTTTTTGGGAGCCTAGCCGCGTACGGGGCCCCGAAACCCAAGCACCGCCTTCAGGATTTCTAAGGGCATACATTTTTGATTTCACTCCTCACTACCTATCACAGTTTTGAATGCCATAAAATGCCAAGATGGCACAAAACCCCCCCCAAATGACCCCATTTTGGAAAGTAGACATCCCAAGCTATTTGCTGAGAGGCATGTTGAGTCCATGGAATATTTTATATTTTGACACAAGTTGCGGGAAAATGACAATTTTTTTTTTTTTTTTGCACATAGTTGTCACTAAATGATATATTGCTCAAACATGCCATGGGCATATGTGGAATTACACTCCAAAATACATTCTGCTGCTTCTCCTGAGTACGGGGATACCACATGTGTGGGACTTTTTGGGAGCCTAGCCGCATACGGGGCCCCGAAACCAAGCACCGCCTTTAGGATTTCTAAGGGCGCGAATTTTTGATTTCACTCCTCACTACCCATCACAGTTTCGAAGGCCATAAAATGCCAAGATGGCACAAAACCGCCCCAAATTACCCCATTTTGGAAAGTAGACACCCCAAGCTATTTGCTGAGAGGCATGTTGAGTCCATGGAATAGTTTATTTTTTGACACAAGTTGCGGGAAAGTGACACATTTTTTTTTTTTTGCACAAAGTTGTCACTAAATGATATATTGCTCACACACGCCATGGGCATATGTGGAATTGCACCCCAAAATACATTCTGCTGATTCTCCTGAGTACGGGGATACCACATGTGTGGGACTTTTTGGGAGCCTAGCCACGTACGGGGCCCCAAAAACCAAGCACCGCCTTCAGGATTTCTAAGGGCGTAAAGTTGTGATTTCACTCCTCACTACCTTTCACAGTTTTGAAGGCCATAAAATGCCCAGATGGCACAAACCCCCCCCCCCCAAATGACCCCATTTTGGAAAGTAGACACCCCAAGCTATTTGCTGAGAGGCATGGTGAGTATTTTGCAGCTCTCATTTGTTTTTGAAAATGAAGAAAGACAAGAAAAATGTATTTTTTTTTTCTTTTTTCAATTTTCAAAAGTTTGTGACAAAAAGTGAGGTCTGCAAAATACTCACTATACCTCTCAGCAAATAGCTTTGGGTGTCTATTTTCCAAAATGGGGTCATTTGGGGGGGGGGGGGGTTTGTGCCATCTGGGCATTCCATGGCCTCCGAAACTGTGATAGGCAGTAAAGAGTGAAATCAAACATTTACGTCCTTAGAAAGCCTGAAGGCGGTGCTTGGTTTTCGGGGTCCCGTACGTGGCTAGGCTCCCAAAAAGTCTCACACATGTGGTATTCCCGTACTCAGGAGAAGCAATAAAATTATTTTGAACCCCCAAACATTATATATTTTTTTAAAGCAAATGCCCTACAGATTAAAATGGTGGGTGTTTCATTTTTTTTTTCACACAGTATTTGCGCAGCGATTTTTCAAACGCATTTTTTGGGGGAAAAACACACTTTTTTACATTTTAATGCACTAAAACACACTATATTGCCCAAATATTTGATGAAATAAAAAAGATGATCTTAGGCCGAGTACATGGATACCAAACATGACATGCTTTAAAATTGCGCACAAACATGCAGTGGCGACAAACTAAATACATTTTTAAAAGCCTTTAAAAGCCTTTACAGGTTACCACTTTAGATTTATAGAGGAGGGCTACTGCTAAAATTACTGCCCTCGATCTGACCTTCACGGTGATAACTCACATGCATGGTGCAATTGCTGTTTACATTTGACGCCAGACCGACGCTTGCGTTCGCCTTTGCGCGAGAGCAGGGGGGGACAGGGGTGCTTTTTTTTTTCTTTATTAATTTTTTATCTTATTTTTAAACTGTCCATTTCATTTTTATTTTTTTTTAATCATTTTTATTGTTATCTCAGGGAATGTAAATATCCCCTATGATAGCAATAGGTAGTGACAGGTACTCTTTTTTGAAAAAATTGGGGTCTATTAGACCCTAGATCTCTCCTCTGCCCTCAAAGCATCTGACCACACCAAGATCGGTGTGATAAAATGCTTTCCCAATTTCCCAATGGCGCTGTTTACATCCGGCGAAATCTGTGTCATGAAATGCTCGTAGCTTCCGGTTTCTTAGGCCATAGAGATGTATGGAGCCATTCTGGTCTCTGATCAGCTCTATGGTCAGCTGGCCGAATCACCGGCTGCATTCTCAGGTTCCCTGTTGGGACAGGAGAGCCAGAGAAAAACATGGAAGACGGTGGGGGGGGGCATTCCCTCCCACTGCTTGTAAAAGCAGTCTAGAGGCTAATTAGCTGCTAGGATTGCTTTTACATGAAACCGACCGCTGGCTGAAAAGAATGATACCAAGATGATACCTAAACCTGCAGGCATCATTCTGGTATAACCACTCAAAGTCCAGCAACATACCAGTACGTTGCTGGTCCTTGTTGGGCATATATTGTAAACTTTTTTTTCATGCAGCCTGTGGGCTGAACGAAAAAAAGATATTGATCGGTGGGTATGCCCACCATTAGAATACCTCCCTTCATCCACCCACTTCTAATGATGGGCATACACGCACCGTATATATATACCAAAGCATGGGGGCATCCTCCCGCAAAAGTTAGGAGCAAATCGCTCCTCCGCACACTGCTGCCCCCACGCTTCGGCATATATGCTGAAGTATGTAACTGTGGTGGTGAAATCACCTCCGACAGCGCTGGAGTCACGGCTTTATGTATCGTGGGAGCAAACGCTGTTGCTGTCAAGGTAAATAAATCCGCCCTGCAACTGAATGGCGTACCTGCTAAGCAAATGATGGTTAACAAAAAAACAAAGTAACATTACAGTATAACAGTAATACTTACAATACCTGCAAAGCAAATACAAAAAAAACATAGTAAAAAATAAAACATTTAACGCAACCTGTGCCTACCTAAAATATATATATGCCGAAGCATGGGGGCATCCTCCCGCAAGAGGTAGGAGCAAATTGCTCCTCCACCCACTGCTGCCCCCACGCTTCGGCATATATGCTGAAGTATGTAACTGTGGTGGTGAAATCACCTCCGACAGCGCTGGAGTCACGGCTTTATATATCGTGGGAGCAAACGCTGTTGCTGTCAAGATAAATAAATCCGCACTGCAACTGAATGGCGTACCTGCTAAGCAAATGATGGTTAACAAAAAAACAAAGTAACATTACAGTATAACAGTAATACTTACCATACCTGCAAAGCAAATACAAAAAAAAAATAGTAAAAAATAAAAAACATGTAACGCAACCTATGCCTACCTAAAATATATATATGTCGAAGCATGGGGGCATCCTCCCGCAAAAGGCAGGAGCAAATTGCTCCTCCACCCACTGCTGCCCCCACGCTTCGGCATATATGCTGAAGTATGTAACTGTGGTGGTGAAATCACCTCCGACAGTGCTGGAGTCACGGCTTTATGTATCGCGGGAGCAAACGCTGTTGCTGTCAAGGTAAATAAATCTGCTCTGCAGCTGAATGGCGTACCTGAAAACAAAAAAGTGGTTAACAATAAAAAAACAAAGTATAAAAAAATTGCATACCTATAAAGCAAACATGATAAAAACATAACAATAAAACATTGCAGTATAGAATACAATAAAAAAGAGCAGAACAATAGAGAGAGAATAGAGAGAGAACAATAAAACAACAACTATTTTTGTTTTTTTTATTTTATATTTTTTTTGTATTTTTATTTTTTTTAATTTTTTTACACTTTTTTTTAGTAACATTAACTTTTTTAACTGGTACCAGGTTTCGGTCTCTCAAAATGCGATGGCATCTTGGGAGACCCTGTGAAAGTGTGTCCTAGTCTGTGCAGTGCTGTACCCTACGCTAATACTCCACTAGTGTATGGTAGCGTTCAAAACATTCACCAATGCATAGACCAGGATTGTCAGGACAGGAGGGACAACAATACCGGGTGTCACGCCTAAATCCGCGCTTGCTGCAGACACGACATCTTTTTTGGGGGGCTCGTTGGGTAGGGGTACTCGGGAGGACATAAGGAAAATGCCTCTCATGCAGCCGGCTTACTGCATTTGGATTGGGAAGGTGAGGTGGAGCACCGTCTGGAAACAGAAGGGCTCTGACGATCTCTTCCTGGAATTTAAGGAAGGATCCAGTCCATCCTGAAGCTCTGTATAGCACATGAGCATTCAGCAAAGCCAATTGAAATAAATAAACAGACACTTTTTTGTACCAGCGTCTGGCCTTACGGGCAACTAGGTACGGCGCCAACAACTGGTCGTTGAGGTCCACCCCTCCCATATTAAGGTTATATTCGTGGACACAGAGGGGTTACTCCACAACACCAGTCGCCGTAGTAATTTGGGTCGTCGTGTCTGCATGAAGGGAGGTAAGAACGAAAACATTCTTATTGTCCCTCCACTTCATAGCGAGCAAATTATTACACTGCAAGCAGGCTCTCTCCCCCAGCCTAAGACGGGAATCTACAAGCCCCTGGGGAAAGCCCCGGCGATTAGGTCGCACAGTGCCACATGCTCCAATCTGCTGATCAAACAAGTGACTAAAAAGTGGCACGCTCGTATAATAATTGTCCACGTACAAGTGGTACCCCTTTCCGAATAAGGGTGACACCAAGTCCCACACTATCTTGCCAGCGCTTCCTATGTAGTGAGGGCAGTTTATCGGCTCTACGTGACTATCTTTGCCCTCGTAAACCATAAATCTACATGTATAGCCTGTGGCCCTGTCACAGAGCTTATACATCTTGACCCTGTATCTGGCACGCTTGCTGGGAAGGTACTGTTTGAATGACAAGCGGCCATAAAATTTAATCAGGGACTCATCAACGCATACAACTTGATGGGGAGTAAACAAGTCTGCAAAACGCTGGTTGAAGTGGTTTATGAGGGGCCGAATTTTGTAGAGCCGATTGATCCAGGGTCTCCACGAGGATGACAGAGTTCATTGTCATTGAAGTGCATGAACCGCAAAATCTGCTTGTATCGTGCCCTGGTCATGGAGGCAGAGAACAAGGGCATATGGTGAATTGGGTCAGTGGACCAATATGACCGCAACTCACTCTTTTTAGTTATGCCCATGTTGAGGGAAAGGCCCAGAAAGGTCTTAAATTCGGAAACCGTAATTGGTTTCCAATCTCTGGCAAGGGAGGACTGGGGATTAGTGGCGATGTGTTGACCAGCGTATAAATTGCTTTGGTCCACAATAGATCTATAGAGATCTTCGGTGAAAAACAGCGAATAAAAATCCAGTGGCGTAAAATCAACTGTTTCCACCTGAATTCCGGGTTGGCCAGTGAATGGGGAAAGTACGGGTGCTGCAGAAGTGGTGGGTTCCCAATTCGGATTGGCGAATGCAGCAGGAAGGGCACTATGGGCACGACGGGCCTGTGTTCGTCTTCTTCTTGGTGGCAGCGGGACACTACTTGTGCTTGCCACCTCGCCAGCTTGAACTGCACTTATGGGACTCGACACGTCACCACGTGTTACTGCAGTGCTGGATGTACGACCAGGGTGTACTAGGCCGCTGGTGCTTGCCAGTTCACCAGAAGGAATAGCGGCACTAGTACTTCTCTGCTCCATATGAGAGCCCTGCGGTTCTTGCACTTCAAGGACAGAAGAAGTTCGGGGTCTGGTACGCCTGACCCTAGCAGGGACCACAACTCTGTCGTCAGAGCCATCTGTCATGGAGCCGCTGTCCTCTACAGGATCGTATTCTGAGCCTGAACTTGACAGATGAGTGACTTCCTCTTCACTATCTGTCATGCTCAGAAACGTGTAGGCCTCTTCACTAGTGTACCTTCGATTTGCCATTTTGGGCTCTAAATTTAGGGGTACACTAGTGAGACTCACAGGCAAAAAAGCTCCTGACTGTTAGCGACTGATTCAAAATGCTACCAAAAAACTGTTAGCGATCGCAGGGATCAGGCCTGACTCTGCGAACGCTGCAGTTATGTGTGCTTAGTGTTTTGTAAGTGACAGTTATCGATCGATACTGCACTTGGGCGGGCTGGGCTGGGCCGAGGGGCAAAACGCAGGTGCTAGCAGGTATCTGGGCTGATCCCGCTAACACTGTGTTTATAGGAACCCTAAACTGCTGGGGAGTATAGATCTGATCGGATCAGATATCGATCCGTTCAGATACTATAGCACTAAGGGAGGTGTATGCTGCGTGCATGGGTTTTAGCGGTACTGGCGCTAACCTGACGCTGCCTGGGGCGACGCAGACCTTATCTGATCCTAAAAACGTAACTTATATCACCGCCGGGCAATTAGGGGGTTAAACCTTTATAAGGTAATAAACGGCGGGTGCCCTAAAACTATAATAAACTATAATAACCTACAAAAAACAAACTATCTAACCAGCGTCACCCGTAACACTTATACGGTGATCACTGGTGAAAGGGTTAACTAGGGGGCCATCAGGGGGTTAAAACCTTTAGTAGGTAGTATATGGGGGACAAAACACTGACAGCAAACCTATATACTTACCTCCTTAACTAGCGTCACCTGTGTCACTAATACAGCGATCAGAACAACGATCGCTTAGCGACACTGGCAACGGGGGGGTGATCAAGGGGTTAACCTTTATTGGGGGGGGTTAGGGGGGGTTAGGGGGGGTACCCTGGACCTAAAGGGGGTACCCTAGACCTAAAGGGGGCTAACCTAACTGCCCTAACACTTCTAACTGTCACAAACTGACACCAATGCAAAAAAAAAAAAAAACTGCTATTGGTGTCAGTGTGACAGGGGGTACAGGGGGGTGATCGGGGGGTGATGGGGGGTGAAAAGTGTGCCTGCGTGTTCTACTGTAAGTGTAGTGTTGGTGCACTTACTTGGATGTCTTCTCTCCTCGGCGCCGGAACGAAAAGACCGTCTCGAGGAGGGATGACATCACTTCCTCTCCCTCTGTTTACATTACAGAGGGAAAGGAAGCATTTTCATTTGCCGGGAGCGATCGGGAGGGGGTGGCCAACAATGGATGGCCTCCCCCTCACCTCTCATCGCCCGCGAAGAAATGCCGGCCGCCTCTGGCAACGGGGGGGTCCGATCGGACCCTCCACCCGCGGGAGGCAGATCACGTATGGGTACGTGATTCTGCCTGCCCGTGCCATTCTGCTGACGTATATCAGCATGAGGCGGTCGGCAAGTGGTTAAGGGGAACCCTGTGCCAAAATTAGAGAAAAATGGCGTGGGGGTCCCCCCAAAATCCATACCAGACACTTATCTGAGCAGCAACCTGGCAGGCCACAGGAAAAAGGGGGGATGAGAGAGCGCCCCCCCTCCTGAACTTTACCAGGCCACATGCCCTCAACATGGGGAGGGTGCTTTTGGACATCAACAGATGGTCACGCCCCATGGCTGTGTAAGAGATGCCGGACAGTGGGTGACAGCACAATGGAGGAAGACAGCGACAAGGAAGAACACAGCAGCGGGAGAAGTAGGCAGTGGCGGGAGAGACAGCAACAGAAGACGGTGACAGAAGATGGTGGCAAGAGAGACAGCACCAGGAGAGGATGAAGGCAGGAGACACGGCTCAGGGGAGAAGACCGCTCAGAGCTATTTTACATAAAGGAATTGTCAAAGACCGGCTATTGTTATTTGTCACATTTCACTGCTTTTTTTTGGTGACTGGGTAGGGGTACAATGTACCCGATACCCATTTACATAGGGGGTGCCGGGATCTGGGGGCCCCCTTGCTAAACCCCCACAACCACTGAGTAAGGGTTGTGGGGATGAGGCCCTTATCCCCATCAACATGGGGACAAAGTGTTTTGGGGGGAATCCAAAGCACCCTCCCCATGTTGAGGGCATGTAACCTGGTATGGTTTGGGATGGTTTTCCCAAACCCTTTTTTCTGCAACCTGCCAGGTTGCGTGCTCGGATAAGGGTCTGGTATGGATTTTGGGGAGACCCCCAGGACATTTTTTTTACTTTTGGCATGGGGGGGTCCCCTCCGGGTCCATACTATACCCAAAGTGCCTGGTATAGACCTGGGGGGAACCCCATGCAATTTTTTGTAAAATTTTGGCACAGGGGGGTCCCCTCCAAACCCATACTAGACCCAAAGGGCCTGGTATAGACTTGGGGGGAACCTCAAGCCATTTTTTTTCTATTTTGGCGTGGGGGGGGATCCCATCCGAATCTATACTGGACCCGAAGGTATAGACCTGGAGGGGGAAACCCCATGCAGTTTTTTTGCAATTTTTTTTTTTGCTGGCATTTTTTTTACTTTCAGTGGGGAAGCCGCTAACAGTTGATGACTCATTGATTGTTAAGGACGCTGCAGCTGGCTTCTTGGCCCCCGGTTAGCAACCGGCTATATACAGTGTTAAAATAAGAAGCACAAAACACACTAAAAAATGCATGGGTGTGAACCTAGGGTCAGGGCCAGTTCACACTGGAGTGATGTGGGAACCCTGTGAATCCAGTGCGGGTTCCTGCATTGCATACAACTCGCAGGCAGTTCACACTGCCATAAGCGAACTGCTGGGAGTGTCAGTAGAAAGCTAATGACGCCCCCAAATCAGTTCACATATCGCAGAGCGAACTGCAAATTCAGACAACACCCATGCGATCCAATTCTGCTGCGGACCAAAAAAAGGGTCCTGTGCGAGTTTGGTCTGAATGCGATGCAAATTCAACCATACAACCTGTATGGCTGAGTTTGCATCATACAGACATCACATGTGATTTGCAGTTCGGGGCAAATCACATCTGATGTTGGACAGCGCAGCAGTGTGAACCAGCCCTAAGGCCCCTTTCACCCTTGTACGACTTGTCCTGGGACCATAGACCTCAAGATTACACTGGCATTGCTTCAAATCACATCAAATTCACGGCAAAAAGCGCTGCAAAATCTTTCAAGTCGCACAAGTGTAAAAGGGGCCTTATGGACCTCAAGTTGTATGAAAAGTCGGCCAAGTGTGAAAGCAACCTAATGAGATTCATTGATAACACCTTTGAATTAGGCCCCATTTGCACCTGTCTGTGTAATCTTGCCGTATGTGGACCTCAAGTCGCATCAAAGTCAAACCAAATTAGTGCAGAGATGAATTTGACCCACTTGCAGGATGCACAAGTGAGAATAGGACCTAATTCAAAGGTAATATCCATGAATCTCATTCATACTGCTGCAGTAATGAATAGTTATCATTGAGAATCATGGGGTACAACTTGTCATGCAACTCGGAGGTTCAAATTTGCTGGAAAAGTCGCCCCAACTGTGAAACCAGTCATATATATTTTAATAGAAAGGAGCTCTCATTTATATTTGCATAGTCCTTACTGATTTACATCAGCAGAAC
Source organism: Lithobates septentrionalis (assembly GCA_037952835.1). Classification (NCBI taxonomy): domain Eukaryota; kingdom Metazoa; phylum Chordata; class Amphibia; order Anura; family Ranidae; genus Lithobates; species Lithobates septentrionalis. Next base: position 140,133 of record JBBDGP010003984.1, on the reverse strand, counting down.
AAATGCAGGAAGTGATGTGTGCACATGGGCCAGAAGCAAATGTGTGGTGATGCCAAACAAATCAATGAACCCCATCCACACAAAATCTAACTACCACATCCACCACCACATTGAGTAAGCACAAGTACATATCCTACACTTACCCGGCAAATGAGCAGCACCTCCTCTTTGCTAAAGAGGGACCTCGCCATATCCACCTAGATGGACATCCTGACTAGCACAGAAATTTCCGGGTGATTACAATGACTCATTTTGGGGTCAGAAGGTGAAACCATGCTCTTGATCACAGCTGCGAATATTTGATCGCAACCACAATTAATTTTTTTTATTATTTTTGTTTCTTTGCAGATATGCAAATCTGTATTTCTACATATAACAATATTTGAAGGTAAATTTAATGGAGTTCGATAAGAAATGGTGTCCTTGGGATAGCAGCAGGTGAATTACAAAAGACAAAGGCCCAGTTTGAGCCTTGGCTCACAATGACAGCGGGAGGAAATCGTGCTAGTTCAGCTGAACTTACACAATTTAATTCCCGCATGTCAGTCCCGACTGCGGGGGGAATTTCAGAGACATCTGTACAGGTTTCTGCACGGATGTCAATAAAAATCGCACCCCGAAGTCGCCAAAAAGTAGTACAGAAACTACGCCACACCGATTAGAACGGTGCAATTGCCGCAGACTGGACATGTCAAATCGCACCAATGTGAACCAGGGCTGACACATACAATACTGCCTACCCACCAGCTGAATTCATTACCTACAATTCTCCACAGCTGTTATATATAAAGATTCCACCTTTATCATTTACTTGCAGGTGTGCTGAAGAGATTTGTTTTTTTGGTGCACAAATACATATAGAAATTATAAGATATAAAAGAAAGATATTGCACTTCCCCAAAACCATCACCCCCAAAACTAAATTAAAAAGAAGAAAGAAAAGAGAAAAAAAAAACAACAAGCTCAATAATGTACTTTTATTTTGCCAGCAGAAACAAAATTATGTACATTCATTTACTAGCATAAACAAAATATTCTACAGGATATATGGTGCTACATTTAGCAAAACAGTTAGCAATTGGGTTTTAAGGGCCCTGCTCATAGGAGCTTACAATCTAAAATTTGTCTAAACCTTAGAGTGGACACAGCTTTACTTTCAGTGTATAACGGGTAACATTTCATAGTACAACTACTCACCCACCAGCCCACATCATTTTTATCTGCAAGATTGTAGAAACATTCTTAACAGTCATTATTCTTACAAAGCATTCCAACATATTAAAAAAGGCACATATTCAAACTATAACACCCACTACCAGCCCACAATCCACACACGTACATACATTGGCGAGTATGTTCTGCTGGAAGCTGCATTTCTGTGTACATGATTAAGCAATGAGATCAAAGAGTAGAAGGTTAGCACATGCTCCCAAACCATGAATGCATGGCCAGACAGGAACAATACACACACAACATTGACAGCATGGTCACATAAACCCAATTTTGATGGAAAAAATACACAAGAATTTCAGCAAACAAACAGCTCTAGTTGGGCGTTTGTCGATATGTACAATATCATTCCTTCTCCCCCACAAATCACAGCAAAAAAAGATACTGGCCTTCTCAGGCAAAACGAATCCCCCCTACTGGGGCCCTTTATATATGCTTGGTTGTATTGTTAGCACACTGACATGCCAAATATAGGTACACACCCACCAGTATCTTTCAATCTGTCTCTTCATGTATGTCTAAATTGATTGCACCTGATGAGCAGGAACACATAATACTATTTGCAACTGTGTTAGCCCTTGGCTATGTGCATCAAATCTCCAACTACAGGCCAAAGATCGAACTCCATTTGCATGCACATAAACAAAGAAACCGTTTTCTAAGCATATGTATCTGTGCAGTGTAAACCCTACAATTTTAAATCTCCAAGTCCCTGGGCATGATTAGTGCTAACAAACATTAACATCAGTCCCTGGCTGCAATAAGCTTCCAATCTAAAGTCCAAAACTAACTTTCTTACATTAGATACTATTTCGACAGGAGACAAATAAAATGCCAGCATGTCTTTGGATTGTGGTGAGAAACCCACACAGGGAGAACATATAAACTTCAACACAAGCATTAGGATGTTGGGGAATTGAACCAGCAACCCCAGTGCTGCTAGACATAATTGCTACCCATTTAGTCAGCAGCAGCCTCACACATGTCTGCATCTCTGTGGTGTGTACCAGCCCTAAGTCCATAGCCATGCTCAGTGTCACAAACAATATACAATATATTGTCCTAAGTATTTGGGACGCCTGCCTTTATATGCACATGAACTGTAATGGCATCCCAGTCTTATGCCGCGTACACACGAGTGGACTTTACGGCGGACTTTGCCCGGCGGACTGGATTTCGTCGGACAATTCGATGTGTGTGGGCTCCAGCGGACTTTGTTTGCTCAAAAGTTGGACGGACTTAGATTTGAAACTTGTTTAAAATTTATCCGTTGAAATCGAGTCCGGTCGAAAAGTCCGCCGTCTGTATGCTAGTTCGACGGACAAAAAGCCACGCTAGGGCAGCTATTGGCTACTGGCTATGAACTTCCTTGTTTTAGTCCGGTCGTACGTCATCACGTACGAATTCGACGGACTTTGGTGGATTGTGTGTAGGCAAGTCCGTTCATTCAGAAAGTCAGTCGGAAAGTACGTCGAAAAGTCCGCCGGGCAAAGTCCGCCGTAAAGTCCGCTCGTGTGTACGCGGCATTAGTCTGTAGAGTTCAAAATTGATTTGGCCCACCCTTTGCAGTTATAACAGCTTCAACTCTTCTGGGAAGGCTGTCCATAAGGTTTAGGAGTGTGTCTATGGGAATGTTTGACCACTGATGTTGGACGAGAAGGCCTGGCTTACAGTCTTCGCTCTAATTCATCCCCAAGGTGTTCTGTTGTGTTGAGGTCAGGACTTTGTACAGGCCAGTCAAGTTCCTACACCCCAAACTCACTCATCCATGTCTTTATGGACCTTGCTTTGTGCACTGGTCCAAATCATTTGGTGGAGGGGGGATTATGATGTGGGGTTTTTTTTCAGAGGTTGGGCTTGGCCTCTTAGTTCCAGTGAAGGGAACTCTTAAGGCATCAGCATACCAAGACATGTTGGGACAATTTTATGCTCCCAAATTTGTGGGAACAGTTCGGGGGTTGGCCCCTTCCTGTTCCAACATGAATGCGCACAAGTGCACAAAGCAAGGCCCATGAAGACATGGATGAGCAAGTTTGGGGTGGAGGAACTTGACTGGCCTGTACAGAGTCCTGACCTCAACCCGATAGAACACCTTTTGGCTGAATTAGAACAGAGACTGCGAGCCAGGCCTTCTCATCCAACATCAGTGCCTGGCCTCACAAATGCACTTCTGAAAGAATGGTCAAACATTCCCATAGACACACTAAACCTTGTGGACAGCCTTCCTAGCTTTCCCAGAAGCTATTCTAGCTGCAAAGGGTGGGCAAAATCAAATTTTAACCCTACGGACTAAGACTGGGCTGCCATTAAAGGTCATGTGTGTGTAAAGGCGGGCATCCCAATACTTTTGGCTAGATAGTGTATCTGGAAAAGACTTATGCCCCATACACACGGTCGGATTTTCCGGCGGAAAAAGTTTGATAGGACCTTGTTGTCGGAAATTCCGACCGTGTGTAGGCTCCATCACACATTTTCCATCAGATTTTCCGACACACAAAGTTTGAGAGCAGGCTATAAAATTTTCCGACAACAAAATCCGTTGTTGGAATTTCCGATCGTGTGTACACAAATCCGACGCACAAAGTGCTACGCATGCTCAGAATAAATAGAGAGATGAAAGCTATTGGCTACTGCCCCGTTTATAGTCCCGACGTACGGGTTTTACGTCACTGTGTTCAGAATGATCGGATTTTCCGACAACTTTGTGTGACCATGTGTATGCAAGACAAGTTTGAGCCAACATCCGTCGGAAAAAATCCTAGGATTTTGTTGTCGGAATGTCCAATCAATGTCCGACCGTGTGTACGGGGCATTACAATGGTGATGGAACCCTCCTACACATAAATACTACATTTAGACAGTTTTAGGACCTGGGAGATGAGACAACTTCTCTACATGAAGGAGCATGTTTTGGATTTGAACCCAGATGCTCAGGGATGCTACGCAGAAGTTCTAACCTCTAAGCCACAGAGCTGCCACATGTGAAAACCTCCTACACATAAATACTGCATTTCTTTGGCCATACAGGTGGTGGAATTACATTACTCAAGAGTTAATCTTCTTGATTTATTCTGTGATATTTGGTGGTTCTTTGTGGGTGTGTGTAGAATAGTGATGTTACCCTCAATTTTTTAGGAATTACATTTTGATTTCTGATGTTGGTACACATCAAATTATTTGGGCTCAAACTATGATTATTTGGAAATAATAAGCATAAAAAATTGACTCATTTTAAATTTGCATGAGCAATGGTAATGTTTGTGGTTTGTAAAGACACCTGTGTGAGTTTGGATAAAGATTTTTGTGAGATGGAGAGTAACAAGTGAAAGTGACTGAGAAAAATATTTTTTACCAAAACATCAAAAATTCCATATTCTAGCACAGGGGTAGGCAACATTTTGAGCACAGTGTGACAAAAAATGTTTTCAACGAAATTGAGAGTGATGATTTTATAACAAAAAAGTGCCAACTTTACACTCTCATTCACGAAAAGGATTTTTTATAAAGTTAATGCTGTAAACTACTTGAGTAGTAGTGAGAAATTAACATTCTGCCCTCCCACGCCTCAGATCAGCCCCAATTCTTGCAACACCACACTTCAGATCAGCCCCAATTCATGGAACTTCACACCTCAGATCACTATCCCCCCCTGCAAATCTGTTTCACCACTGTAACCCCCTGCACTTCTGCCCCACCACTGTAACCCCCTGCTCATCTTCCCCACCACTGTAACCCCCTGCACTTCTGCCCCACCACTGTAACCCCCTGCACGTCTGCCCCACCACTGTAACCCCCTGCTCATCTGCCCCACCACTGTAACCCCCTGCACATCTGTCCCACCACTGTACCACTCTGCACATCTGCCCCACCTCTGTACCCCCCTGCTCATCTGTCCCACCACTGTACCACCCTGCTCTTCTGGCCCACCACTGTACCACCCTGCTCTTCTGGCCCACCACTGTAACCACGTGCTCATCTGCCCCACCACTGTAACCTCCTGCTCATCTGCCCCACCAATGTACCCCCTTACTCATCTGCCCGACCACTGTAATCCCCTGCACATCTGCCCCCCCCCACTGTACTACCCTGCTTATCTGTCCCCCCACTGTACTACCCTGCTTATCTGTCCCACCACTGTAACCCCCTGCTCTTCTGCCCCAACAATGTAACCTCCTTTCTCATCTGCCCCACCACTGTACCACCTTGCACATCTGCTCCACTGCCGTACCCCCATGCTCTTCTGTCTCACCACTGAACCATCTTCTCATCTGTCCTAACACTGAACTTATCTGCTCATCTGCCCCACCACTATAACCCCCTTTTTCATCTGCCCCATCACTGTACCTCCTGCACATCTGTCCCATCACTGTAACCCCCCTGCTTATCTGCCCCATAAATGTACCCCTTTTCTCATCTGTCCCACCACTGTACCTCCCTGCACATCTGCTCCGTCGCCGTATCCCCATGCTCTTCTGTCTCACTACTGAATCACCTTCTCATTTGTCCTAACACTGAACTCATCAGCAATGAAAAAAGAAAAACCGCTCCAGGTGAGTCTCTGGTTAATCCCCTACACACACTAGTCAGGTGCAAGCCCAGCTTGCATGCTGTGTAACATATATAAATGATTCTGGACGGCTGCACTTCCAAAAATCCTTTTATTGAAGCTTCATATGACAAGTGGTTGACAGATAGAGCAAGGGACAAAGAGGTAGACATGTTTTGCGCAAATGTTAGCGCTTAGTCATTACCTCATCTACTCATCTGCCCCACCACTCTAACCCACTTTCTCATCTGCCTCACCAGTGTACCTCCTGTACATCTGTCTCACTTCTGTACACCCCTGCTCTTCTGCCCCACCTCTGTTCCCCCTGCTCTCTTGCCCCACCACTGTAACCCCCTGCTCATCTGTTCCACCAATACACCTCCTTTCACATCTGCCCCACTGCTCTACCCCCCTGCTTTTCTGTCCCACCACTGAACCCCCCCACTCATCTGTCCCACCACTGTAACCCCCTTCTCATCTGTCCCACCACTTAACCCCCCTGCTCATCTGCTCCATCACTCTACCCCCCCTGCTCTTGTGTCCCACTGCTGAACCCCCTTTTCATCTCTTCCACCACTGTACTTCCCTACACATCTGCCCCACCGCTTTACCCTCCTGCTTTTCTGTCCCATCTCTTAACCCCTCCTGCTAATTTTCCCGACCACTGTACCCTCCTGCTCATCTACTCAACCGCTGTACCCTTTTCTAATCTATGATATGCGTGATATGCAGAGTGGTGAAAGAAAGCAGAGCTGAGACACATCTACCTGTCCTGGCACACTCATCCTGCTGATCCACCTCTCACATCCAGCCCACATGCTTCTATGTGATGTCACATACAAGCATCTGGAATGGATGCGCAATGATGAGCTCAGGTCAGGGGCATTTTCTGAAAGCAGTTGGCCTGTGTGCAGGATCATAATTTGGGCCCACGCAACATTCATTGCGCTGAATAAGGGCCGTGGCTTAAAGAGACACAGAGTGCAGGGGTTCAGTAGTAAGTGACGCAAAGGTCCAGGAATAATTTTAACAAAGTTGCCAGAGGCTCAACAGTAATTCCACAAACTGTTTTCTCAATCACATTGAAATCCCTTCTGAGATTGGTAGTGGCAACCAAGCCAGTCATCTTCCTCCAGAGAGTGGACGGGGCTAGCAGGACTGTGATTGGCTTTAGCAGGGGCAAATGACAGTCCTCCTCCTCCTGAAAACAGGCACCCCCCCCCCCCAGCAGAACTGCACCCAATCTCTTCCCCATTACAAAAGCTGACGATCGCAGCTACAGCAAAGTTATAGAACCAAACAATATTTCCCATCTTTTACAATGTGTAGGGCACAGTGCCTCCTCCTCAGTGCAGGTGCGATGTTGGGAACTCTGAAATTGGAATGCATTAGTGTCTCACTGACACTTCCCTGCGCTGCTCTGCTGATGGGGAGGGAGTCGAGTGCCGGCAAAAGAGGCTTCGCGTGCAGCTTGCAGCACCTGTGCCGGGGGTTGTTCTAGCATTCTTAAAAACAAAATAGATTCAGTAGAAGCAACAATGTTGCAATAATAATTTATATCAGAGAAAGATGCATTTCATCTCAACATTAAAAGGATTTATTTGGGGAAGTTACAATTGTACCATTAGAATCAATGGCTAAAACTTGCATTGGACTATAATAGCGCCGATTTTCACTCCCAAAAAATGCTTTTTAACAGCGCTCAAGTTTGGTATTTACTATAGCACCCTGTAAAAAAGACATTGGAGCTAAAATGAGAGCTATTTACAGGTCTGAACATGCTCAGTTGTGTTTGTACCTAGTTGTACAGAGACGGGGAATTTATCTCTTCTCAGACTTTTAAAGATATTTCAGTTTATAAATCACTTTTTCACACAGTTTAAAAGCAGATTATCTTAGAAAACAATATACTGCATATTTCTGTACCATTTAGGCAATTATATCATGTTCTAAGCATTATTTCCATGTGCAATACTCTAGGTTTTAGCTATAGTAAAGTCGATTTTGGGAGTATTTTTTATCAGCGCTATAGTGAATACCGTTTTATCGCTAATTAGCATGATTAGCGCTAATTAGCGTTAATTCGCAGTAATTGGCGCTGCGGCGCTATAGTAAATGACCCCCAAAATCACACTTTTTGCATTTTGTCACAAAGCAGTGGCTCTGCGTTGACACCAATTTAGATACCCTGAGTATGTTTGAGCATGAAATGTAGAAATTGAATCAACAAACTTATTAGGATATCCTTTTAAATTTTAATGTCTTTATTTAGCATTAAACTAAATATTTGTAATAAATCACCGTCACTTCTAGTTTGGGCCTTGAGAAGTCTCCTAGATAAGGTGCAGTCATTTGAACTAATTAACCAATATGTGATGCACACTAAGGCCTATTTTAGACTTGCCCTGTGTATCTATAGCAGGGTTTCTGAACCTTTTTACCTCGGAAGAACCTGTGGAAAATGTTTTAGATCTCAGGGAACTCCTAAAATAATTTTCAGATCAATAGCTCACAGAACATTGGTGTGATCAGCGAGCTGTTGATATAACAATTATTTTTAGAAATAGCATTAAATCATAGAATAAATAATACAACTTACCTATTTCATAAACTTGTACTTGTTTTTTTCTGCACAGATGCTCAGTTGGGAGTCGAAGTTTAAGATAAGCAGAGCAAAGGATGACAGCGGAGCAGAGTAGACATGTGCAGAACAGCAAAATTAGTTTCGTTTAGTAGATATATGTGTTTGTTATGTTACTAATCTCGTTTTGTGTTGTTTTGGAATATGTTTCGTTTTTGTTAAATTTCTTTTCTTTACTAAATTTCTAACGAATTCCAAATTTTCGTAACGATTCGAATTCAGAACATTGGTCAAAAAATGATTGACTGATTTGAATTGTGTGTGAATAGCTGGTTGTTAACCATTTCAGCTCCGGAAGGTTTACCCCCTTCATGACCAGACCATTTTTTGTGATACGGAACTGCGTTCATTTAACTGAGGATTGCACGGTCATGCAAAACTGTACCCAAGCAAATTTTTTGCCTTTTTCTCCCACAAATAGAGCTTTCTTTTGGTGATATTTGATCACCTCTGCGGTTTTTATTTTTTACGCTATAAAACAAAAAAACCCAGACAATCGTGAAAGTAATAACCAATATTTTTTAACATTCTGCTATAAAACATACCCAATAATTATTTTTAAAAAAATCTAATTTCTTCATCCCTTTAGGCCAATATGAAATCTGCTACATATTTAAAAAAAAATCCCAAAAAGCGTATATTGATTGGTTTGCGGAGAAGTATAGTATCTACAAATATATAGGATATTTTTATTTTGTATTTTTTTTACTAGTAATGGCAGTGATCAGCAACTTATAGTGGGACTGCGATATTGCCTCGGACAAATCTGACACCTAAACTGATACTTTTGACACTTTTTGGGGTCCAGTGACACCAACATAGTGATCAGTGCTAAAAAAAATATTCACTGTCACTGTACTAATAACATTGGCTGGAAAGGGGTTAACACCAGGGGCGATCAAAGGGTTAACTATGCACCTAGGTTGAACTTACTCACTGTGGGGGAAGTGCTTTGACTAGGGGAAGGCAAAGATCCCTGTTCCTGCTTTGCAGAAACACAGGATTAGTTTGTTTCCTTCTGACAGAATGACAATCTTCCTCATTCGCATAGGCAGATTGTCGTTCTCCCTGTGTCCTGTGTAATCGGCGGGTGCCAGCGGATATTGAGTCCATGGTACCCGCCGTTGGGCTCCTGCTGTGTGTGATCACAGCAGATATGGGTCACCGGCGTTGCGTGCCTTAGACCCGAAAGTGTCAGAGCCAGCCGCCACATCCTTAACAACCGATGACTCATCAGCTGTCAATGAGGTTCCACACTGACAGCTGAAATGTAAACAAAACAATGCTGGCAATCGAAAATTCTGAAAAAAACAGCATGGGGTCCCCCCAATCCATACCAGGTCCTTATCCGAGCATGCAGCCCGGCAGGCCAGGAAAGAGGGGGACGAGTAAGTGCCCCCCTCCTGAACCATACCAGGCCATATGCCCTCAACATGGGGGGGGGGTGCTCTGGGGCTCATTCCCCCCACCCCAGGGCACCTTTTCCCATATTGATGAGGACAAGGGCCTCTTTCCCACAACCCTGGGCCCCCAGATCCCCCCTGATGTGAATAGGTGACCTTCCTTCTATGATGGCTGCCTTCTACAAAATGCTATTCAGGGACCTGGCTCAAATTGCAGCCCAGATAACATCTTCTATACATGCTGACCTGCAGCAACTGGGGTCTAGGATGGAAGTTATGGAAATGAAAGCTGACCAATCTGTCGCAAAAATTAACCAAAGCGCGGCTAGAATTCAGGATGTCCAAGACCAGTTAGAAACTGCGCTATCCAAAATTGATGACCTTGAAAACAGATCCAGGTTCTATAACTTCAGGTTAAGAGGACTTCCTGAATCTGTGAAAGCGGTACAGCCAGCTATTCAGTCATTTATTAAGGACTTAATTCCAGACATCCCGGACCACCACCTGGAACTAGACAGGGCTCATAGAGCCTTACAACCGCCACCTACAGATGGTCTCCCAAGGGACATCATAGTCAAGCCCCACTTTTACGCGGTGAAAGAAGAAGTGATGAAACGGTCCCAAACTTCCTAAAAGCTTGTTTTCCAAGGACATCTAATTCAGATCTTTGTGGATATCTCCCCTTACACCATACAGAAACGGCGGTCACTGAAACCGCTCCTTCAAGTTTTGGCTCAAAAAGAAATCTCTTACACATGGTCCTTTCCGTTTTGTCTGAATTTCTCCTACTGCAACAAAGAACATGGTTTCTCCTCTTTCCAGGAAGGAGAGCGTCTACTAATACACCTGGGTCTGATATCGCAGGAAATCCACCCTCCATCCACCAACATAGGTCCGTCCTCATGCACAAAGAGACCATGCCCCCCCCAAGTCCTCTTACCCCCCTCTGGCAGAAGCAACAGCCCAAGAGGTCGAAGGAATCCTAGCCACTATGACGACATCACTCAAGTTGACTTCATCCGTTTGCTTCATTCTTCCTTGACTGGACCACTTGGAGGTCCCCTCACATTCATTGTCTGATGCTCCATCTCCACCCTGGATGTATGCTACCCTTTTTCTCCTCTGTTTTTTCAGTCCGAAGTTTTATTTTGTCTTGTTTTTCTAAAAGTTTAGTTACATGTTACTTTACTGATGCAAGAGGGGCTCATTACCCCGTATGGGTCAGATTCTGACCTAATATTGTCTCTCTGTGAATATAATGTACTAAATGACAAGCTCCGGGGCCTTCTCCATATTAGTGGGGAGTCCTGGGCCCTATTAACAGTCATCAGATTTTCTTTATTTGCACCAGAATGTTGTATAGGACCATGTGTGATGGTTACCTTATCGCCCTGGGTCTCCCCAGGGGGGCACCATAAATTGTGGTGGCCACCCATGATGGGGGCTTTAGGGAGGCTGGGGACCATTGTACAGCCCTGGTCCTAACCAAGTTTTCCCAGTTAATGGCACTCTGTTCAGCTGATTATATTATTTAATCCTCAGGATTTTGTAAAGCAGGGTGACCATTGCAGCTTCAATGTGCCTCTGTCTCTGAGGGACATATGTTTTCTTTTTGGAGACAGATTGATGTTCCCTTCTTCAAGGGTCATCAACCTTCTCAGGTCACAGGATGGGGAGTGGCAGGTTCCTTCCCAACCCGAGTGGGTTTAGGGGTTTCTGTTTTAAGCTGTTCACTCTTACTAGCTGCCTCCATTGTCTTACTTCTTTCTCTATTTCATGTCTCCTATTTCTCTCCCAGCATCTCTTTCTCAACAGTTCTACCAGGAAGTTCGATCGCTCCCATTCCCAGGGTCGGAGTTCAAGCAGGTCTGCTGTAGTTCCTCAATGCCAGTTTACTTTCCCTCTAACCCATGGCCAACTTTAGGCCTACCAACACAATCATTAAATCATCTCCCACAATGTACAAGGGCTTAACTCCCCAGTTAAGAGAAGGAAAGTTTTCCAATTCTATCATTCCCTGAAATCCGATGTTCTCTTCCTACAGTAGACTCACTTCCCCATATTGTACAACCCAACCTTTATCCACCAGAATTATCTCCAATTCTTCCTAACGCCGAGAACAAAACAAAGGGAGTTGCGATATGCTTCTCCAAACGTCTGAATTTCTGCCCCTCAAGGGTGCTCCAGGATCCAGAGGGACTGCATCTCCTAGTTGTACACACTATTGATAGAGAAATGTACACTTTCGTCTCCTATTATGCACCAAACAAAGGCCAAGCCAAATTTTTCAAATCCCTGAAACAATCACTACAATCTTACTTTGAGGGCACAGTGGTTTTAGGAGGCGATTCTAATATAGCCTTTGACCTCTCATTGGATAAAACTGTACACGGGAAACTGAAACTTAAATGTCCTCCTAGACAACGCTTAAAAATAGCGCAGCTTTTACATTCACTTGGCTTGGTAGATATTTGGAGAGAACTGAACCCGCACGATAAAGATTACACACATTTCTCTGCTCCGCATAACACCTATGCCAGGATTGACCACATCTTCCTGCAGTCCACCTCAATCCCTATTGCCATAACTTCCAAAATCAGAGACACTCCCCTATCATGTCACTCCGTCATGACACTATCAAACATTCCTTAGGGGTCAAGGGCCCTTTCAAATGGCGACTCAACAAAGGTCTATTAAGTGACCCAGTTCAGTGTACGATTCTAGAAACTGCCCTGGCAGATTACTTTGTAAACAACGACAGCGACTCACAACCCTTTGAGCGGCCCATAAAGCAGTCATGAGGTCATGAGGGGTAAACTCATTCAGATAGCTTCAAAATTAAAATGGGAATGCAGAGCTGATATCCAGAAACTGATGGAGGATTACCTCTCAATAAGCGCTCAACATAAACGTAACCCCAACCCTGACACCTTAGCTCGGCTAGAATCTGCACAAGTCCTTCTTAACCTGGCTTTAACCATAGTGGCAGAGAAACAGCTTAGATGGATAGGAGCTCGATTTTACATGCAGGAGGACAGGAAAGGATCTAAACTAGCAACCAGACTTAGTCCCAAATCCACACTAACATTCCCGAAAATTCGCTCCTCACCAGGTGACTTGACCCAGAACCCGTCTCAGATTATGGCTTCATTCCAAGCCTTTTACACAAAACACTACAATACTGACTCTCCCCTCTCCCATACTAAATTAGAGACCTTCTTGAGGGATCTCCCCATCCCCAAACTCACCTGTAACCATAGGGATCTCCTTGAGAAACCGATTAAATCTTTCAAGTTGGGGTCGTTCCCAGGACCGGATGGCTTCTCGGTCTGCTATTATAAGAAATTTAGCCACTGTCTTGCCTCTTATATGGCCCAATTCTTTAACTCTCTCAGAGATGGAGCCCCTTTACATCTAAATTCAGCTTATATTTCAGTCATCCCCAAACCAGAGAAAGATACAAGCGACGCTGGCAATTATCGCCCAATTTCCCTCATAAACAATAATCTCAAAATTCTTGTTACAAGAATGTCTAGCTTTATTGCCAAATATATACACAAGGATCAGATTGGCTTCATTCCTGGGAGACAGGGTCCAGATCAAATTAGGAGAGCCATAGACGTAATTTCGCTACTACACTCCAACTTGGATGGGGGTCCACCTCTAAAGGGGTTTCCTCCTCTCCATTGAGTTTCAAAAAGGGTTCGATTCGGTCTCCTGGCCTTACCTCTTTGAAATTCTGGAGAGATGGGGGTTTGGCCCTAGATTTAGGGGCATTATCCACTCACTATACTTGACTCCTAGTGCGCAGGTACGCCTAATGGGCAGGTACTCGGGAAACTTTGGATATTAGAAAAGGAATCAGACAGGAATGCCCAATTTCCCTTTTAATCTTCGCTATCGAAACACTGGTTATTGCAATCAGAACTCACCCTGACAGGGGAGTGCGCTGCGGTCCTCAAGAACACAAATGCACCCTTTTTGCTGATAACCTGCTCCTTTTTATTACTTCCCCATTGGCACCCACACCCATAACGTATCAGCTTCTTAGGGACTTCAGCACTAGGGGTGCAACGGATCGTCCATGATCCGTGATCCGTACGGATCAACCTCCGCGATCCACGGAGCGCTCTGTGGCCTCGGCCATAGGAAAGGCCGCGGCTTCGGCCTAGCCTTGGAGCGGCAGCCATCTTGGTACACCCGGATGCCGGAGCGATCACTTGTAACAAACCGGCGTCATGTCATGACGCTGGTTTCTCTCTCCCCCCTGATAAAACTCTGCAATGCCCTGACAATACTCTGCAATGCCCTGACAATACTCTGCAATGCCTTGACAATACTCTGCAATGCCCTGCCAATACTCTGCAATGCCCTCACAATACTCTGCAATGCCCTCACAATACTCTGCAATGCCCTCACAATGCCCTGACAATACTCTGCAATGCCCTGACAATACTCTGCAATGCCCTGACAATACTCTGCAATGCCCTGACAATACTCTGCAATACTCTGCCATACCCTGCCAATACTCTGCCAATACCCTGCCAATATACCCGCCAATACCCTGCTAATATATTATTACAGTGGGGGAGATTGTGGATATTACAGTGGGGGAGATTTTTTTTTGTTGATCCGAAAATGATCCGAACTGTGACTCCTGATCCGAGGAACGATCCGAACCATGAGTTTTTTGATCCGTTGCACCCCTATTCAGCACTATTTCAGGCCTAACAGTTAATATATCCAAATCTATTGGCTTAAATATATCAGTACCCACCGATAAAGTGGAATGATTAAAACATTTGGCTTTTACATGATCCACTGACTCCATTCCATACCTGGGAATTAAACTTCCACAGAATGATTTACACTCGGTTAACTACCCTCCGATGTTCCGGAAATTGGAGGGCAACTTGCAAACATGGTCAAGATGTGGTCTCTCCTGGCTTGGCAGGATAAATGCCATCAAAATGACAATACTACCACGTCTTCTATACCTCTTTAGGTCTCTCCTTATACCTATAAAGAAACAGCTGCTCCTCAAAATTTCAATCACATATAACTCGCTTTGTATGGGGGAATAAGGGTTACCGGTGTGCGAAGGAAGTCCTATTTCGCCTGAAAAAACTAGGAGGTCTAGGTCTCCCTAACCTTTGGTGGTACTACCAAACTGCCTAATTAGCACAGTTTTCCACAGTGTACTCTGGAGGACTCAAACCTGACTGGGTCTCAATGGAAAGGCAAGCGATCCCCCTTAATACAATTGATTTCTTGTTGTGGTGTAAACCCTCATCGAGACCCTCAATCTTAGCGCCCACCTTATCCCACTCCTTTACATTGTGTGACTCCTCCTTACACAAACTTAACTCCCTAATATCCTGCACAAGACCACTTTCATACCTGTTTCATAACTCCTCATTTCTCCCAGGGATGAACATACAAGCCTTCCATTGGTGGCTCAATAAAGGTCTATTCCGAGTAGGCCATTTTTTCAACTCAATGGGACCTATCTCCCTAGGATACTGTATAAGCAAACTTGTAATCCTCCATTCTATCTGGCTGGACAAACCTGAACCCCCCAAATCCACACTTTACTAACAATGGTGCTCTAATATCATGGATCAGAGGGGAGGTATCTCAATCATTTATTCCTTACTGGCACACAGAGACGACAAAGCATCTTAGGCCGAGCCTGGGAATCGGACATGAAGTTCTCGTGGGACCAAACTCAATGGTTCCAATCGCTTGAACAAGCATATAAAGGTATCATGAACGTATCTTTGATTGAAGCAAATGTGAAGATTCTTACGAGATAGTATTATGTTCCTGCTAGACTGGCCACGATATACCTAGATTCCTCCCCACTGTGCTACAGAGGGTGTAACCTGGTGGGCTCCATGTTCCATACATGGTGGTCTTGTCCCCGCATTAAATCATACTGGAATAAAATCTTCAATCTAAAAAGGAAAGTCACAGGGGTGGCAGTTCCGCAGGAACCCACAATTGTCCTTTTAGGGGGGAGGGTTGAACAAGTCTCCAAACACACTCAAGCTTTAATGTTTTTCATCCTCCTGGGAGCCAAGATTACGCTGGCAGGGGCATGAAAAAAACCTTCGATCTCCTTTGCAATAGCTAAGCGGAAAATGTCTTGGATCATGACGCAGGAGCAAATAGTGGCCAAGCTACTAGACAAATCACAAAAGTTTGAGGCAATCTGGGAACCTTAGGCAGACCATATCAAAATTTCCCTCTGCCCTGGTATAATAGTCCGGTAGTAGGAGTGTCCTGGTAGACGTCTCCCTCCAATAGCCTTTCTTCTCTTCCTTCTTTTCTGAGGCCGCCCTGAAGCCCCCTTTCCTTCTCTTTCTAATCTTCTCTCTTCTTCTTTGGCAATCTTCTTCTGGGGGGGGGGTTGCATTCTTATGAATAATAGTCATCTGCAAAACTCAGAAGGATATTCTTGATAGTCAACACAAAGTCTTGTTCAATATGCTTACTAAGAATGGCTTACTCATTTGTAATTAGCCCTTCCCTGGTCTTGATGGACCCTTTGACCCCAGACTGATGTAGTTTGGGGGGGTTGGCTACTGGTCCCTGGTCGGTCAGGAGGGTGTCGCCATGTCCACAGTTTGCTCCCATTGGAATGGTGTGGCGGCAGTCCTCCTGGCAGGTGGAGTTTAGGGTATACACCTGGATGGACTGTCAGTAATATAAATTCCTTGGAGTCCCAAGATCAGGGAAGGAGCTGCTTCTCCTAATTCAGAGGGGTTCGCCAGTTAATTCTTATGAGTTATGAATTAATTCTTATGAGTCTCATCTTTAATCTTGAATTAATATGTTTACTCTCTCAAAATATCCTTCAAGTTGTGATTTTTTTAACTGTACTTCTTCATTGTGGGCTCTGCAGGCCGATTGTTCATGTTTACTTAATTTGTCTTTCATCAAAACTCAATAAAAATATTGAAAGAGAAAAAAACACCTCTGGCCACTTCTAACGCCCCCGCAGACTGCTTGCTCCTCCATTTGACATTTCTTAAATAGCTAAGGGGCGGAGTCACCCGATGTCAGTGGGTGACCCCGCCCCCTTATAACATCACCGACCGGGCATGCTGGGTCGATGTCACAAGGGGACAGGGTCACCAGATGGTCCCGCCCCTTACCTATTGAAGAACCCATGTTGAGCGCATGTGGCCTGGCATGGTTCAGGAGGGCGCCTCGCTGAATGGGCACCCCATTTTGTTTTGTTTTTGGCATGGGGTTCCCCATAGAATCCATACCAGACCCAGAGGGGGACCCACGCTGTTTTTTTCTGAATTTTCTATTGCCTGCATTGTTTTGTTTACATTTCAGCTGTCGGTGGGGAAGCCCACTGACAGCTGATGAACCATCGGTTGTTAATTACGCAACAGCCGGCTTCCCGGCCTGCTGCATTACAACCAGCTATTCTTCACACAGAATTCAAATCGGTCTATCATTATTTTTCGATCGATCCAAATTCTAATTGTTAGAAAACGAACAAAACAAAACACATTTTAAAGAATTTGAACAAAAATTTGTTACTATTTAATCCGAATATTCAGATACATCCAAATAACCAAAAATTTGTCCGAATTTGTATTTCGAACCGAAATGAATTGCACATGTTTAGAGCAGAGCACAGGGTTTTAGCAGGGCAGAGCAAAGGGAGAAAACACTGGGGGTTAGAGAAAACACTGCGCAGTGCACAGGGGGTCAGGAGTAGGGATGGGCGGACGGTTCGGCCCGAGCATAAGTTCGGGCCGAACTTTGATTGTTCAAACGTTTGGCAAACAACGAACATTATGCGGTGTTCGTGGCAAATTCGAAAGCCGCGGAACACCGTTAAAGTCTATGGGACACGAACATGAAAAATTAAAAGTGCTCATTTTAAAGGCTTATACTCAAGTTATTGTCATAAAAAGTGTTTGGGGACCCGGGTGCTGCCCCAGGGGACACGTATCAATGCAAAAATAAAGTTTTAAAAACGGCCATTTTTTTCGAGAGCAGTGATTTTAATAATGCTTAAAGTGAAACAATAAAAATTAAATATTCATTTAAATAAGGTGCCTGGGGGGTGTCTATAGTATGCCTGTAAAGTGATGCAGTTTTCCCGTGTTTAGAACAGTACCACAGCAAAATGACATTTCTAAAGGAAACGTTATTTAAAACTGATCGCGGCTGTAATGCAATGTCAGGTCTCGGCAATATAGACAAAACTCAGTCCATTACCAGGCCCTTTGGGTCTGGTATGAATATTAAGGGGAACCCTGAACCAAAAATGTAAAAAAAATTGTGTGGGGGTCCCCCCAAAATCCATACCAGGCCCTTCAGGTCTGGTATGTTAAGGGGAACCCTGCGCCAAATTAAAAAAAAAATGGTGTAGGGGTCCCCCGCAAAAACCATGGATTGTAAGGGGAACCCTGTGCCAAAATAAAAAAAATGGCATAGGGATCCCCCTCCAAAATCCATACCAGACCCTTACTCAAGCACGCAACCTGGCAGGCCGCAGGAAAAGAGGGACCCCCCTTCTCCTGAAGCATGCCAGGCCACATGCCCTTAACATGGGGAGGGTGCTTTGGAGTAGCTCCCCAAAGCACTTTGTCCCCATGTTGGAGACAAGGGCCTCATCCCCACAACCCTTGCACAGTGGATTTTGGGGGGACCCCTGTACCATTTTTTTTTTTAATTTGGCACAGGGTTTCCCTTAATTTCCATACCAGACCTGAAGGGCCTGGTATGGATTTTGGGGGGACCCACGCAATGTTTTTTTAAACTTTTGGTTCGGGGTTCCCCTTAATATTCATACCAGACCCAAAGGGCCTGGTAATGGACTGGGGGGAACCCATGCCATTTTTTTCAATGAGTTATCTATATTGCGGAGACCCGACAATTCATTACAGCCGTGATCCGTTTTAAATTACTTTTTTCCTTTAGAAATCTCATTTTGCTGTGGTACTGTTCTAAACATGGGAAAACTACTCCACTTTACCGGCATACTATAGACACCCCCCCAGGCATGATATTTAAAGAAATATTTCATTTTTATTGTTTCACTTTAAGCATTATTAAAATCACTGCTCCCGAAAAAACGTCAGTTTTTAAAACTTTTTTTGCATTGATACATGTCCCCTGGGGCAGAACCTGGGTCCCCAAACACTTTTTATGACAATAACTTGCATATAAGCCTTTAAAATGAGTACTTTCGATATTTCATGTTCGTGTCCCATAGACTTTAACTGTGTTTGTCCGAATCTTTTGCCTGTTCGCATGTTCTGGTGCGAACCGAACCGGGGGTTGTTTGGCTCATCCTTAGGAGGACAGAGAATGGGAGACAGCAAGGCAGTGTACTAAAGGTCAGTAGGGCATAGCACAGGGGGTCAGAAGGGAACATTACAGGGGGGGCAGAAGGGCACATTACATAGGGGCAGTGGGAAACATTACATGGGGACATCAAGTACATGGAGGCAGGGAGGCACATTATAGAAAACAGCAGGGCACATTACATTGGAGTAGGAAGGCACATTATAGGGCACAACAGGCCATATTACATGGAGGCAGCAGTGCACAATACAGGGGGGGCAAAGGGGCACTTTATTGGTCACAGCAAGGCACATCACCTTCCTCTGGATCAACTGTGGGTATAGGATTGTGCATATGTGATTACAGTGTATGTTTTTTGGTGCTTCTTTGGTTGAACTAGATGGACTTTTTCAACCTAACTATATAACATTACATAGTGGTTCAGCAGGGCACATTACAGGGAGGCACAACAATCCACATTACAGGGGGGCAGCAGGGCACATTACAGGGGGGAAGCAGGGCACATTACAGGGGGGCAGCAGGGCACATTACAGGGGGGCAGCAGGGCACATTACAGGGGGGCAGCAGGGCACATTACAGGGGCAGGGAGACCAGCAGGGGACAGTACATGGGCAAATTACATGGGGACAACATGGACCATTGCAGGGGAGCAGCAGGGCACATTACATGGGGGTAGGGTGGCTCATTATGGGGCACAGCAGGGCATATCACATGGGGCAGGAGGGCACACTCTGGGATACAGCAGGGCACATTACATGAGGCACACCAGGGCATAATATAGTAGCAGCTGACTTCACAAGCAGGAGCAAGTCCTCTTGTGGCACACTGTTCTTCACTGGCCCTGCTCTTCTGTCCATCCCATGTGATACAAGCACCTGGAATGGACAGGAGGGGAGAAGGAGCTGGCCGAAAACAGCACAGGCAAAGACATTCCCAGGCACTTTTTCTGGCCAGTTGTGCCTCAAAGGGAAAAAACATCACTTTTGACTCCTAACATGGCAATCGGTTTTTACACCTTGATCTCACAAAGACATCTGAGCTGCATACTGCTACACAATATCCAGAAATACAACCAATAAGACTATAAACATTGTTTAACCATTTAAGCTCCAGAAGATTCTACCCCTTTTATAACCAGGCCATTTTTTGCTATTCAGCACTGCGCTACTTTAACTAGCAATTGCGCAGTCAAATGAAATGTACAAAATTAAATTAGTATAATTTTTTCCACAAAAATAGAGCTTTCTTTTGGTGGTATTTGATCACAACTGTGTTTATTTTTTATTATATAAATGAAAAAAAGACCAAACATTTTGAAAAAAAACAATATTTTTAACTTTCTGCTATGAAACATATCCAATAAAAAAATTATTTAAAAAAAAATACAATTTCTGTATAAATTTAGGCCAAAATGTATTCTATTACAGGTCTTTGGTAAAACAATCCCAATAAGTGTATATTGATTGGTTTGTGTTAAAGTTTTAGCGTCTACAAACAATAGGATACATACTAGAATTTTTTTTTCTACTAGTAATGGTGGTGATCAGTGACTTATAATGGGACTGTGATAGTGCAGCAGACAATCTGACACTGACACTTTTGTGGTAACTGACTAACACTGACATGACCAGTGACACTAATACAGTGATCAGTGCTAATAATATACACTGTCACTGTACTAATGACAGTGGCTGAGAAGGGGTTAACATTTAGGGAAAATCAAAGGGTTAACTGTGCCGAACTGTGAGCAGGGAGAAAAAAGCTGGCACATCGCTGCTGGCTGTAGAGAGCTCTGTGTAAACAACACAGAGCTCTATTCTGTGATTCACTCAGCTGATCAGCGGGTTCTGGCCATAAATCATTTGCCGGGATCCGCTGATTGATTTGTGCTGTAGCGAATGACAGCACAGCCAGGGAGGTGGGCATGCATACATGTATGCGATCCAGTGCAGTCGGGCCACCCTGTAGCTGTACATCTACAGTAAGCAGTCTGAAAGCAGTTAAAGCATACAATGACCTTTAGGCCTCATGCACACGGGATGTTAAAATAAAAAGTATCTTTGCAGTGATTTTTTTTAACTTTTTCAGCTTATTTCAACGTTTTTGCAATAGCGTTTTTTAGCGTTTTTCCGCATTTTTTTTTTTTTTTTTTTTTTTTAATGGATCAAAAACGTTAAAAAACGTTGGTGGACGTTTTTCCATGTTTATCAGCGTTAGAGCGTTTTTACAGCTGAAAAACGTCTCTCAGAACCCACTGGTCCTGGTGTTTTTTTACAGTTTAAAAACGCCTATGCCATTTGCAGCTCAAAAACGCCTAGGTGGGCATGAAGCCATAGACTAACATAGACAGGCATTTTTAAGCTGCAAAAAACACTCAAAAATGCGGCTGTAAAAACGTCCATGTGCATGAGGCCTTAGTAACATGTTACACCCATATTGAGGGTCTAACAAGTAACATGCTACTATACATTTCCCCCCTCCCCCCTCTTGTGACAGTGGGTGGGGGATCCTCTCCCAGCGCCCGCTATCACATTTTAAAAACGGCGTTGCTGTGCGGGGCTCTGCCCACACAGCCACAATCATTCATTCACAGGAATCAGTGAATGTGAAAACTTATGCCACGTACACACGACCGGTTTTGCCGTCGGAATAAACTCTGAAGGTTTCTCTGACGGAATTCCATTCAAGCGGTCTTGCCTACACACGGTCAACACAAAGTCCGATCGTCCAGAACGCAGTGACATACAACACTTACGACGGGACTAGAAAAAGGAAGTTCAATAGCCAGTAGCCAATAGCTTCCGTCTCGTACTTGCTTCACAGCATGCGTTGTTTTTGGTCCGTCGGAGTATAGGGCTCATGTCTGTCAAAAAATGTTTGTACACCTACGCCCATTCATTCTCTGAGAATTTTGTAGCTTAAATCAACACAATGAACAAGCCTAATCCCATGCTTTCCGATGGTTCCTGTTCACATTTGAGTGTCCAGGCACTTGTAGCTCAATGTCTAAAGCTTGCTGTGTTTTTGCTCCTATTGACTTCAGTGACAGTGTGGGAAAAAACACATCTATGGGGCCAAAAGTGCACAATCTTGCTTTAAAGAAGCTCATGTTTGCATTTCACATTTAAACAATTGCAAAGAATCATGAAGAAAGCCTCAAAACAGCCTGCATATGCTACAAATGGACCAAAATGTTTTAACCCCACAGGCGCTGTTCTGGGAGGACGTATTGGTGCTTCCCCCTTTCTAGGCACTCATTCAGGGCCCCGGGGCAGGACAACTGTGAGATCTATGATAGATGTGTCCACAGCACACAGTGGATCACAGATCAGGATACAGGGTCACCGTTATTGACCTCGTACCATGTGATTACTGTGACCACACATCACACATGCAAACACAGGCTGCAGCCTGACACTGTCTCTAGAGCGGTACAGTGATTTTTTTTTTTTAATGGAATGTTTAACCCCAAAATGCTGGACTACCACAACTACATGCAATGCAGCTCGATTCACTTAAATGGGTTGTGCTCAGTGGGCAATACTGCCCGCCAAGCATGACAGAGTATAATTCCTGCCATGGCATGTATACACCCCCAACTGCTACCTTCTGAGCTAAGGTGGGAGTGTTTGAGGGGCGGTAAAAATGAAACAACCATGGGATTTTACACCCCCCTCCGAACCGCAAGTGTAAACAAACCCTAACACATTTACTACATCAGTACAGCCAGTCAGTATCCCTGAACACCCCCACATCAGTCCCAGAAACACCAGAAGGCTTCATGCACACAGGGTGTATCAATACGTTTTCTAATGCGGGGGCCATGCTCACCCATACGGGGATGCACAGGTGTTCCATGCATCAGTATGCAGGTAGTCTCAACAATGTCCATTGGGACACAGTGGCTGCACAGAACAAAATATTACAGCGCATATATGCAAAAATGACAATTACCTCCTGCAAGGCTATTTAAAACACCTGAACATTTTCCAAAAATATAGGGATTTAGTCACACCATATGACTATATGGTGATTAAGCCCACTTACTGCGTCAAAGTACCCCAATATCAGTTGTTCCTATGCTATCCATAGAATGGAAGATCCTGCTTCTCTAAACCATGGGAGAAATACACTCCTCTATGTGGGAGAACACAAGTGGACACTAATAAGAGGTAATGATGGGGGAGTGGGGTTCTCCAGCTAGGGCCGTCTTTAAGGCAGGGCAAAAGGGGCAGCTGCCCTGGGCCATGTCAACACTGAATAAATGGCTGCACTCCAAGATCCATCAAAATTCTTGTTTAATAAGCGAACATCCCAAGTGTTGCAAACAGTTCAAATTGTAGACGCGTTTCACACACTAACAGATGCACTTATTAATTACAAAGATAAGTCAGCATTATTCTCTTTATATAAACCTATTCAATATAGCAGCAGGTGATACAGATCATTAACCACTTCAGCCCCGGAAGGATTTACCCCCTTCCTGATCAGAGCACTTTTTACAATTTGGCACTGCATTGCTTTAATTGCTAATTGCGCGGTCATGCAATGCTGTACCCAAACAAAATTTGCGTCCTTTTCTTCCCACAAATAGAGCTTTCTTTTGATGGTATTTGATCACTTCTGTGGTTTTTATTTTTTGCGCTATGAATGGAAAAAGACCGCGAAATTGTGAAAAAAAAAGATATTTTCTACTTTTTGTTATAAAAAAAATCCAATAAACTCAATTTTAGTGATACATTTAGGCCAAAATGTATTCGGCCACATGTCTTTGGTAAAAAAAATGTCAATAAGCGTATATTTATTGGTTTGCACAAAAGTTATAGCGCCTACAAACTAGGGTACATTTTCTGGAATTTACACAGCTTTTAGTTTATAACTGCCTATGTCATGTCTTGAGGTGCTAAAATGGCAGGGCAGTACAAAACCCCCCAAATTACCCCATTTTGGAAAGTAGACACCCCAAGGAAATTGCTGAGAGGCATGTTGAGCTCATTGAATATTCATTTTTTTTTGTCCCAAGTGATTGAATAATGACAAAAAAAAAAAATTACACTGTTGTCACTAAATGATATATTGCTCACACAGGTTATGGGCATATGTGGAATTGCACCCCAAAATACATTTAGCTGCATCTCCTGAGTATGGGGATACCACATGTGTGGGACTTTTTGGGAGCCTAGCCGCGTACGGGGCCCAGAAAGCCAAGCACCGCCTTCAGGATTCCTAAGGGCGTAAATTTTTGATTTCACTCCTCACTACCTATCACAGTTTTGAAGGCCATAAAATGCCAAGATGGCACAAAACCCCCCCCCCCAAATGACCCAATTTTGGAAAGTAGACACCCCAAGCTATATGCTGAGAGGCATGTTGAGTCCATGGAATATTTTATATTTTGACACAAGTTGCGGGAAAATTGCAAATTTTTTTTTTCTTTTGCACAAAGTTGTCACTAAATGATATATTGCTCAAACATGCCATGGGCACATGTGGAATTACACCCCAAAATACATTCTGCTGCTTCTCCTGGGTACGGGGATACCACGTGTGGGACTTTTTGGGAGCCTAGCTTCATATGGGGCCCCGAAAACCAATCACCGCCTTCAGGATTTCTAAGGGCGTAAATTTTTGATTCACTCCTCACTATCTATCACAGTTTCGAAGGCCATAAAATGCCAAGATAGCACAACCACCCCCCCCCCCCCAAATGACCCCATTTTGGAAAGTGGACCCCCCAAGCTATTTGTTGAGAGGCATGGTGAGTATTATGCAGCTCTCATTTGTTTTTAAAAATGAAGAACGACAAGAAAAAAAAAAATTTTTTTTCTTTTTTCAATTTTCAAAACTGTGAAAAAAAGTGAGGTCTGCAAAATACTCACTATACCTCTCAGCAAATAGCTTGGGGTGTCTACTTTCCAAAATAGGGTCATTTGGGGGGGTTTTGTGCCACCTGGGCATTCCATGGCCTCCGAAACTGTGATAGGCAGTGAAGAGTGAAATAAAAAATTTACGCCCTTAGAAAGCCTGAAGGCGGTGCTTGGTTTTCGGGGTTAGCGGCTAGGCTCCCAAAAAGTCTCACACATGTGGTATCCCCGTACTCCGGAGAAGCAACAGAATGCATTTTGGGGTGTAATTTCACATATTCCCATGGCATGTTTGAGCAATATATCATTTAGTGACAACTTTGTGCAAAAAAAAAAAAGTGTCTTTTTCCCGCAACTTGTGTCACAATATAAAATATTCCATGGACTTGACATGCCTCTCAGCAAATAGCTTGGGGTGTCTACTTTCCAAAATGGGGTCATTTGGGGGGGGGGGGTTTGAACTGTCCTGGCATTATATGCACAACATTTAGAAGCTTATGTCACACATCACCCACTCTTCTAACCACTTGAAGACAAAGCCCTTTCTGACACTTTTTGTTTACATGAAAAAAATATTTTTTTTTTGCAATAAAATTACTTTGAACCCCCAAACATTATATATTTCTTAAAGCAAATGCCCTACAGATTAAAATAGTGGGTGTTTCATTTTTTTTTTTTTCACACAGTATTTGCGCAGCGATTTTTCAAATGCATTTTTTTGAGAAAAAACACACTTTTTTAAATTTTAATGCACTAAAACACACTATATTGCCCAAATGTTTGATGAAATAAAAAAGATGATCTTAGGCCGAGTACATGGATACCAAACATGACATGCTTTAAAATTGCGTACAAACGTGCAGTGGCGACAAACTAGATACATTTTAAAAAGCCTTTACAGGTTACCACTTTAGATTTACAGAGGAGGTCTACTGCTAAAATTACTGCCCTTGATCTGACCTTCGCGGTGATACCTCACATGCATGGTACAATTGCTGTTTACATTTGACGCCAGACCGATACTTGCGTTCGCCTTTGCGCGAGAGCAGGGGGGGACAGGGGTGCTTTTTTTTTTTTTTCTTTATTATTTTTTTGCTTTTTATCTTATTTTTAAACTGTTCCTTTCATTTTTTTAATCATTTTTATTGTTATCTCAGGGAATGTAAATATGCCCTATGATAGCAATAGGTAGTGACAGGTACTCTTTTTTGAAAAAATTGGGGTCTATTAGACCCTAGATCTCTCCTCTGCCCTCAAAGCATCTGACCACACCAAGATCGGTGTGAGAAAATGCTTTCCCAATTTCCCAATGGCGCTGTTTACAGCCGGCGAAATCTAAGTCATGAAATGCTCGTAGCTTCTGGTTTCTTAGGCCATAGAGATGATTCTGGTCTCTGATCAGCTCTATGGTCAGCTGGCCGAATCACCATTCTCGGGTTCCCTGTTGGGACAGAAGAGCCAGAGAAAAACATGGAAGACGGGGGGGTGGCATTCCTTCCCACTGCTTATAAAAGCAGTCTAGTGGCTAATTAGCCACTAGGATTGCTTTTACATGAAAGCCGACCGCTGGCTGCAAAGAATGATACCAAGATGATACCTAAACCTGCAGGCATCATTCTGGTATAACCACTCAAAGTCCAGCAACATACCAGTACATTGCTGGTCCTTGTTGGGCATATATTGTAAACTTTTTTTTCATGCAGCCTGTGGGCTGAACGAAAAAAAAGATATTGATCGGTTGGTATGCCCACCATTAGAATACCTCCCACCCACTTTTAATGATGGGCATACATGCACCGTTTATATATGCCGAAGCATGGGAGCATCCTCCCGCAAAAGGTAGGAGCAAATCACTTCTCCACCCACTGCTGCCCCCACGCTTCGGCATATATGCTGAAGTATGTAACTGTGGTGGTGAAATCACCTCCGACAGCGCTGGAGTCACGGCTTTATGTATCGTGGGAGCAAATGCTGTTGCTGTCAAGATCAATAAATCCGCACTGCAGCTGAATGGCGTACCTGCTAAGCAAATGATGGTTAACAATAAAACAAAGTAACATTACAGTATAACAGTAAGACTTACCATACCTGCAAAGCAAATACAAAAAAAAATAGTAAAAAATAAAACATTTAACGCAACCTGTGCCTAAAATATATATATGCCGAAGCATGGGGGCATCCTCCCGCAAAAGGCAGGAGCAAATCGCTCCTCCACCCACTTCTGCCCCCACGCTTCGGCATATATGCTGAAGTATGTAACTGTGGTGGTGAAATCACCTCCGACAGCGCTGGAGTCACGGCTTTATGTATCGTGGGAGCAAACGCTGTTGCTGTCAAGATAAATAAATCAGCGCTGCAGCTGAATGGCGTACCTGCTAAGCAAATGATGGTTAACAATAAAACAAAGTAACATTACAGTATAACAGTAAGACTTACCATACCTGCAAAGTAAATACAAAAAAAACATAGTAAAAAATAAAACATTTAACGCAACCTGTGCCTAAAATATATACACTACCGTTCAAAAGTTTGGGGTCACCCAAACAATTTTGTGTTTTCCATGAAAAGTCACACTTATTCACCACCATACGTTGTGAAATGAATAGAGAATAGAGTCAAGACATTGACAAGGTTAGAAATAATGATTTGTATTTGAAATAACATTGTTTTTACATCAAACTTTGCTTTCATCAAAGAATCCTCCTTTTGCAGCAATTACAGCATTGCACACCTTTGGCATTCTAGCTGTTAATTTATTGAGGTAAGCTGGAGAAATTGCACCCCACGCTTCTAGAAGCAGCTCCCACAAGTTGGATTGGTTGGATGGGCACTTCTGGCGTACCATACGGTCAAGCTGCTCCCACAACAGCTCAATGGGGTTCAGATCTGGTGACTGTGCTGGCCACTCCATTACCGATAGAATACCAGCTGCCTGCTTCTGCTGTAAATAGTTCTTGCACAATTTGGAGGTGTGTTTAGGGTCATTGTCCTGTTGTAGGATGAAATTGGCTCCAATCAAGCGCTGTCCACTGGGTATGGCATGGCGTTGCAAAATGGAGTGATAGCCTTCCTTATTCAGAATCCCTTTTACCCTGTACAAAGCTCCCACCTTACCAGCACCAAAGCAACCCCAGACCATCACATTACCTCCACCATGCTTAACAGATGGCGTCAGGCATTCTTCCAGCATCTTTTCATTTGTTCTGCGTCTCACAAACATTCTTCTTTGTGATCCAAACACCTCAAACTTGGATTCATCCGTCCACAACACTTTTTTCCAGTCTTCCTCTGTCCAATGTCTGTGTTCTTTTGCCCATCTTAATCTTTTTCTTTTATTGGCCAGTCTCAGATATGGCTTTTTCTTTGCCACTCTGCCCTGAAGCCCAAAATCCCGCAGCCGCCTCTTCACTGTAGATGTTGACACTGGTGTTTTGCGGGTACTATTTAATGAAGATGCCAGTTGGGGACCTGTGAGGCGTCTGTTTCTCAA
Source organism: Lithobates septentrionalis (assembly GCA_037952835.1). NCBI lineage: Eukaryota > Metazoa > Chordata > Amphibia > Anura > Ranidae > Lithobates > Lithobates septentrionalis. The sequence continues at coordinate 111,620 of JBBDGP010003984.1, read as the reverse complement.
ACTAGAGACTCTAATGTGCTTATCTTCTTGCTTAGTTGTGCAACGCAGCCTCCCACTTCTTTTTCTACTCTGGTTAGAGCCTGTTTGTGCTGTCCTCTGAAGGGAGTAGTACACACCGTTGTAGGAAATCTTCAATTTATTTGCAATTTCTCGCATGGAATAGCCTTCATTTCTAAGAACAAGAATAGACTGTCGAGTTTCAGATGAAAGTTCTCTTTTTCTGGCCATTTTGAGCGTTTAATTGACCCCACAAATGTGATGCTCCAGAAACTCAATCTGCTCACAGGAAGGTCAGTTTTGTAGCTTCTGGAAGGAGCTAGACTGTTTTTAGATGTGTGAACATGATTGCACAAGGGTTTGCTAATCATCAATTAGCCTTCTGAGCCAATGAGCAAACACATTGTACCATTAGAACACTGGAGTGATAGTTGCTGGAAATGGGCCTCTATACACCTATGTAGATATTGCACCAAAAACTAGACATTTGCAGTTAGAATAGTCATTTACCACATTAGCAATGTATAGAGTATATTTGTTTAAAGTTAGGACTAGTTTAAAGTTAGCTTCATTTAAAAGTACAGTGCTTTTCCTTCAAAAATAAGGACATTTCAATGTGACCCCAAACTTTTGAACGGTAGTGTATATGCCGAAGCATCCTCCCGCAAAAGGCAGGAGCAAATCGCTCCTCCACCCACTTCTGCCCCCACGCTTCGGCATATATGCTGAAGTATGTAACTGTGGTGGTGAAATCACCTCCGACAGCGCTGGAGTCACGGCTTTATGTATCGTGGGAGCAAACATTGTTGCTGTCAAGATAAATAAATCCGCTCTGCAGCTGAATGGCATAACTGAAAACAAAAAAATGGTTACCAATAAAACACAGTAAACAGTAAAGTATAAAAAAATTGCATACCTATAAAGCAAACATGATAAAAACATAACAATAAAACATTGCAGAATAGAATACAGTAAAAAAAGAGCAGAACAATAGTGAGACCAACAATAAAACGACAACTATTTTTGGATTTTTATTTTATTTTTTTTGTGTTTTTTTTTTTTTTTACTGTTTTTTTTTTTTTTTAAACTTTTTTTTGTAACTTTAACTTTTGTAACTGGTACCAGGTTTGGGTCTCTCAAAATGCGATGGCATCTTGGGAGACCCTGTGAAAGTGTGTCCTAGTCTGTGCAGTGCTGTACCCTACGCTAATACTCAACTAGTGTATGGTAGCGTTCAAAACATTCACCAATGAAGGGGCGTGGCTTGGATGGCTTCCCGAGCGGACGTGTTTCACTGAGGCTCCCGCTCCGGCCTGCCTGCATAGAGCTGGAACCTGCACCTCACCGCCACTAAACATGGGCAAACCGCGCAAAAATAAGGAAACGGACCCCAGAGGACATACCACCCGTTCTTCCTCGGTCCCCCCGCCACTCATCACTGAGTATTTCGGGCAAGGAGCTACAGCCGGGCACCACGAGGCCAAGATGGCGCCGACGCCACATGCAGCAATCTCACCATCCTCTTCTCTGCAAGCTTCTGCGGACCGCAGAAGAAACAGGTACGGATCCGAAGGTGACCTACCCACTACCCACTCTCCAATCCCCCCTGCTGAACTTTCGGTCGCCCCCCCTCCGGAGGCCATATACTGGGCAGTCTATCGCGGACTTTCCCCCCATGCCTCATAGGGCCTGCGCCCTCTATATCATCCGGCCAGCCATCCCCCTCTTGGGACTCATATGCTCCAGAATGGGACCCCCACTCCCTGCCACAACGCTCCCAGCCGCACAGGGACAGAGCCCCCTCTCTCTCCCCTCTCCAGAGGGACACAGTCCAGGCTCCGGCACCATCCCAGGCCCTAAAGCCACCAGGATCACAGGGGGCCTATTCACATACGGGGAGCCCGCAAGGCCCATTGCTAACCAAGCACTCCAGCATTACTTCCCCTTCACTACCACCTCAGAGGGGACCCCCCACGCCAGCTTCCTACTCTGCAGTAGTGCAGGGCTCTCATGCCCACATTACACCAGACTTTGACCCTGACCCTGAAGCATGTACATCTTGGCGAGATTACGTCCGCTGCATGCCCACAAAACAGGACTTCCGAATGCTAAACAGATTAATATGCTTCGCACTGATCTTCATCAACTGTCCACTAAAGTCGCATCCTTAGAGGAAGAAACAAATGACACAAAAATTGAACTCTCACAAATACATGACCGCTTAACTTCACAAGCTACCACCCTTAGAGACTTCCAACGCCACCTTGAGGACCTCGACAACAGAGGTAGACGTAATAATATTAGGGTCAGAGGTCTACCGGAGGCGACACAAGAAGAAGACCTGAATGTGACTCTGCAAGCCATTTTCAATAGCATTCTAGGTCGCCCAGAACATCAGCGGGTTAAACTGGACCGTGCACACCGAGCTCTGCGTCCCCCTGGGCCAGGATCTCGTCCACGAGACGTGATCTGTAGAGTCCACAACTACACCCTCAAAGAGGACATTATGAGAAAGGCGCGAAACATGCATGCTATTGATTTTGACGGGGCCTCCCTGCAACTTTTTCCAGACCTCTCATGGATCACCCTCCAACAGAGAAGATCTTTGCAACCACTCCTCACCCTGCTAAGAGAACATGACTTTCGCTATCATTGGGGTTTTCCCTTCAGCCTCACGGCAAAAAAAGATGGAAAGTCCACAACCCTCCGTTACCCGGAGGATCTTCAATTTTTCTGCAGAGAACTGGATATACCGGTACCACCTACCCCTGGATGGGAACCGTTGCCACTACCCCCACCTCGCCCAGACCCTTGGATCCAAGTCGCAGGCCGGAAACGCACAAGACCACGATCTGCGGGTCCTTCTCCTCCACCTCGTCAGCGATGAACTGCTGCTCATCTGAACTCCCCTCTCACCCAGTTGTATCACCTCAGTTTCGCATGGTTTGTCTCTTCCTATTTTTCTACCTGAGAACCCAGGGACGTATCCTGCTCATCCTACTCATTTATAGTATGGACTTACTCAGCAAACAGATTCTCTTTTGAGTTAGCAATACATGTTTGATTGTGATCATAAGGTTTAGATAGGACTTACATAACTAGTCGGGTTGTGCCATCTCCCCCCCCCCCCCCATGCTCCTCCTCTTTCTCACACACCCTCTTCTTCTCTACCCTCTCCCTCCTCTCCCCTTTCTCTCCCATCCTTCTTCTTTCCCCCCCCTCCCCCTCTCCTTCTCTCTTCTCCTACATCTATCTACACCCGCTCCCCTACTCTCACTCTCTCCCTTCTCTCTTACTGTCTGTCTGTTTCAGGGGAGGGACATAGCTAGGTGGGAAGGCTATTCCCCCCTCACTCCTTCTCTGTTTTGCTTCCCCCCTTGTCGGGGGTTAAACTATAGGGGAATACTATTATGAAGAGGGGATTTCATATACTTATACTTTTATATCATCGTTTTTGAATTCACAGAACTTATCTTACTATTGCTCCAAATCTCACGAATCAAAAGCTTCAATGGTTTATTCTTTTATTCAGATCAGTGACATAAGTATAGATATGTCGGTTGCCAGTTTACGCATGCAGGTTCCCTGTTTTTTCTGTTATTTAGGTTTACAAAATTTTTTTTTTTTTTTAGATGCAGGCAGGCCCGGAAGGGGGTTATCCTCCCCTCCTTGGGTCCATCCTTTCCTCCCCCCCCCCCCCCCCGGGATTCTCCGAATGGCTCCTTTTTTTATTTTCTCTGACACTGGTATTTTTGGCTCCGATGTCGGAAGGGGCCCTTCGGAGTCTCCCACCCCATCACTTTGTGTAGGTGGGTTATATTGTGAAGGGTTAAATAACCTTAATATTGTACTAACCTTTGTGTTTTTTTTCTGTTTTTTGTACCTTTTTTTATGTTCTTCTCCTACTGCTATTCCCATTTCTCTCCCCCTTCTCAATTCTCTGGGCGCCGCCCATCTCCGGGACCGGGTTCATGTTCAGGGGGCCATAGGCCTTCAAACCGCAACCACCATGGAGACCCACTATAGGGACCTCCTATACTCCAAGGCTCTACTACACCTACTAGGTAAGCTACAGTTCCTTTCCACAAAATACCCACCATGATTGATATATTTTCACTAAACGTAAAGGGCCTTAACTCAAATGTTAAGAGAAGCCTAGCACTACGAGAGTTCAAACGGTCTAAAGCGGACATTATTTTCATTCAAGAGACCCACCTTGATAAAACAGGCACCATGACATTCGCACAACGGCAATACCCTCACATATACCAGACCTCTGGCCCACATAAACGGGCAGGGGTGGCAATCCTTTTTAAGCAAGGCTCCCCCTTCCAGTTGCATTCCCTATACTCTGACCCTTTGGGACATTACCTCATCCTCCGAGGCCTCTGGAGAGGAGTGAATATCACTCTATGCAATATCTATGCCCCAAACACAAATCAAATCCCTTTTTTGTCCAGGGTCTTTGACCGCTTGTTTGAGGCCTCCCATCAATACCTGGTGATCGGAGGAGATTTTAACCTTGTCCATTCTCCGGGTCTTGATAAACATTCAATGGGTCGGGGGAAATCTCAGGCAAACACCAATAGAGCAGCCACCCAGTTTCGCCAACTTACTAGGAAATATGCCCTGTTTGACACCTGGCGCACCACGTACCCATCAGCTAAGCAATTCACTTTCTATTCCCATCCCCATATGTCCCACTCACGACTAGATTATTTTTTTGTTAATGCCCCGACTTTGCGAACATGCACGAACTCAGACATTCAGGCCATCTCTTGGTCGGATCATGCACCGATTACACTATCTTTGACACTCTCCCCGAGCTCCCTTCGTAAATGCCACTGGAGCCTAAACGACTTCCTACTTAAACATGACCCATCCAGAATAGAACTAGAACAAACTTTGAAGCTGTACTTTGCGGAAAATTGCTCCTCTGAGATCTCCGCCCCATCTCTGTGGGAAGCCCATAAGGCGGTCTTCCGAGGCCAATGTATCTCGCTCTCCACTGCCTTAAAAAGAAACGCTAATGCCACACGCAGCGCCCTTTTAGACAAACTTAAGCATCTAGAAATGCGCTTGCTCAAGTCCCCATCCCTGACAATCCTTAGAGAACTCACTAGTGTAAGGGCTGGACTGAGAGATATCGAAATAGGAAAGATAGAAAAGGCGTTAATCAGGCTTAGACAGACTTACTACGACAAAGCCAACAAACCACATACACTCAAAATGGACAGTCTATGCAAATGACATCAAAAAGATTTTGAAATCCTTCCAGAATAAGCAGCACCGCCACCGTGTATTATGAAGCAGTAGTGACAATCCACCCTAGTAGTAAAACCTGCTTACCAGATGGCAAGCATAAAAGGGCAAGTGGCTATAGCCCAGCCAAGGCCTTTCAGCTTGCTGGCACTCCCGGTGTTCGTATGGGGGGTAAAACTCCAGATTCAATTGCGTTGCCACATATCACCATCACGAAAGCCACGGATGACCTTGGTTCTGGCTGAAGTGTGACTCGGCTCAGCCAGAACCAAGGTCATCCGTGGCTTTCGTGATGGTGATATGTGGCAACGCAATTGAATCTGGAGTTTTACCCCCCATACGAACACCGGGAGTGCCAGCAAGCTGAAAGGCCTTGGCGGGCTATAGCCACTTGCCCTTTTATGCTTGCCATCTGGTAAGCAGGTTTTACTACTAGGGTGGATTGTCACTACTGCTTCATAATACACGGTGGCGGTGCTGCTTATTCTGGAAGGATTTCAAAATCTTTTTGATGTCATTTGCATAGACTGTCCATTTTGAGCGCAGCTTTCCTTTTTTGAACTATTTATTTGGTGTGATCGCACTATATGCTGCTGCTAGTTATATGTACATTTGTTGGTTAAGCGCGGTTCTCTCTATTTACAAACCACATACACTGTTGGCGAAGCAGCTTCGTGACAAGGCAGCAACCACCACCACTACACAACTTAGGGAGGCAAATGGCGTCCTCCACTCCCACCCTAACAAAATAGCACAACTTTTTTACGACTTTTATTCTGCATTGTATAATGACCCGAATGTTCCGCACAACCCACCTCCTCCTGACTTATCTCAGGCCATCTATACCTATTTAGCGGAAGCGGACACTCCTAAGCTTACCTCCTCTGCCCTGGAGACTCTTAACGCCTCCATTACAGAGGAGGAGATAACAGAAACAATTAAACTGTTGCCAAATAATAAGGCCCCTGGGCCTGATGGACTACCGTACCTCTATTATAAGACGTTTCTACCACATTTACTCCCCCATATGACAAATCTCTTTAATACATTTCTTTCTAACACACCCATCCCCAGAGATATGCAAAACTCCTACCTGACACTAATCCCAAAGCCAGGGAAAGACCACACCCTTCCGTCCAATTATAGGCCGATAGCATTTCTAAATACAGACTTAAAAATCTTTACGAAACTACTGGCAAATAGATTAAACAACTTCATGCCGTCCCTGGTCCATAGGGACCAGGTGGGCTTTATCCCTTGTCGACAGGCTGGGCATAACACCCGGAGGGCCATTGACCTGGTTGAGGTTGCGAACAAGAACACATTGGAGGCAATACTGCTCAGTCTGGAAGCCGAAAAAGCCTTTGATAGGCTAGGCTGGCCTTTCCTGTTCGCGACTCTCAACCGGGCTGGTATTGAGGGCCCGTTCCTCCGAGCTATCACCCACCTATATTCGGCTCCAACAGCCCAGGTTCGCACTAACTTTGCAACTTCCCCTACTTTTTTGATTTCTAATGGGACCCGCCAAGGCTGTCCACTCTCCCCTCTTTTATATGCCCTATGCATTGAACCGCTAGCAGCCCATATCAGAAATAACCCAAGTATACATGGTATACCAGTCCGTACTAGAGATTTTAAAATCTCCTTATTTGCGGATGATGTCCTCCTCACTCTCACCCAACCCCACATATCTCTCCCGAACTTACAAGTAGAGCTGGAGAGATATAGCACCCTCTCGGGTTATAAAATTAACAGTTCCAAGACAGAGGTTCTCCCTCTTAATTTATCTCCCCATACATTTTCAACGCTCTCACAAACTTTTCCATACTCTTGGCGGTCCTCTTCCTTAAAATACCTGGGGGTGTTATATACAATACAAGGCCAACTTCCCCCAAATATTCGCCTCTATCAGAGCCTCCTTAAATAAATGGAAATCTTTGAAACTGTCCCTTTTTGGTAGACTTCTCTTTTCTCTTGGGCCTTCCACCTGCCTTCCACCTGCCACCTTCTCAAAAACATCCAAAAAACTTTTAGCTCATGTGCTCACTGCAGCACGCTGTCTGGTGGCTCTAAAATGGAAAAAAAGAGAGACTCCCACATTGACTGAGCTGCACTCCAGGATTAGGGATGTTAAGAGAATGGAATATCTTACGGCCTCATTAAATGATACTCTTGAGAAGCATAACCGTATTTGGGAACCCTGGGTTCTGTTTGAGACTCCTGTGAAATAATGATATGTGTCATTCATGTATTTATAACCCGTCCCCCACGGACTTGTCCCGGATCTGGAGATGGGTGGCTACCCCCCCCCCTTTTTTCCTCCTCTCTCTACTCTTTTTCTTCTTTTTTTTCTTTTTGTGAAGTTATATACATATGTAAAGGGTACTAATGGATACACTGTATGAGATGCATAACAGTCTAGTAAACCCACTTCGTTTCATCACTAACTGTTTATATTGCCAGGCTTAACCGCCCAATGTTTGGATGACCATGTGCCAAATTGAAATGTGACACTACGACCTCTTTCTATCCCTGTACCCAATACTATAATGCTGTAATTGTTAATTTTTTCTTTTTTGTGGAAAAATAATAAAAATTGTCAATTATAAAAAAAAAAAAAAAAAAAAAACATTCACCAATGTAAAGACCAGGATTGTCAGGACAGGAGGGACAATAATACCGGATGTCACGCCTATATCCGCGCTTGCTGCAGACACGACATCTTTTTTGGGGGGTTCGTTGGGTAGGGGTACTCGGGAGGACATAAAGAAAATGCCTCTCATGCAGCCGGATTACTGCATTTGGTTGGGAAAGGTGAGGTGGAGCACCGTCTGGAAACAGAAGGGCTCTGACGATCTCTTCCTGGAATTTAAGGAAGGATCCAGTCCGTCCTGAAGCTCTATAGCACGTAAGCGTTTAGCAAAGCCAATTGAAAAAAATAAACAGACACTTTCTTGTACCAGCGTTTGGCCTTACGGGCAACTAGATACGGCGCCAACAACTGGTCATTGAGGTCCACCCCTCCCATATTTTGGTTATATTCGTGGACACAGAGGGGTTTCTCCACAACACCAGTCGCCGTAGTAATTTGAACCGTCGTGTCTGCATGAAGGGAGGTATGAACAAAAACATTCTTATTATCCCTCTACTTCATAGCAAGCAAGTTAATACACTGCAAGCAGGTTCTCTCCCCCAGCCTAAGACGGGAATCTACAAGCCGCTGGGGAAAGCCCCGGCGATTAGGTCGCACAGTGCCACATGCTCCAATCTGATGACCAAAAAGGTGACTAAAAAGTGGCATGCTCGTGTAATAATTGTCCACGTACAAGTGGTACCCCTTTCCGAATAAGGGTGACACCAAGTCCCACACAATCTTGCCAGCGCTTTCTATGTAGTCAGGGCAGTTTGTCGGCTTTACGTGACTTTCTTTTCCCTCGTAAACCATAAAACTACATGTATAGCCTGTGGCCCTGTCACAGAGCTTATACATCTTGACCCCGTATCTGGCACGCTTGCTGGGAAGGTACTGTTTGAATGACAAGCGGCCAGAAAACTTAATCAGGGACTCATCAACGCAGACAACTTGATGGGGAGTAAACAAGTCTGCAAAACGTTGGTTGAATTGGTTTACGAGGGGACGAATTTTGTAGAGCCGATCGTATTCAGGGTCTCCACGAGGATGACAGAGTTCATTGTTGTTGAAGTGCATGAACAGCAAAATCTGCTCGTATCGTGCCCTGGTCATGGAGGCAGAGAACAAGGGCATATGGTGAATTGGGTCAGTGGACCAATATGACCGCAACTCACTCTTTTTAGTTATGCCCATGTTGAGGGAAAGGCCCAGAAAGAGCTTAAATTCGGAAACCGTAATTGGTTTCCAATCTCTGGCAAGGGAGGACTGGGGAATTGTGGCGATGTGTTGACCAGCGTACAAATTGCTTTGGTCCACAATAGATCTATAGAGATCCTCAGTGAAAAACAGTGAATAAAAATCCAGTGACGTAAAATCAACTGTTTCCACCTGAATGCCCGGTTGGCCAGTGAATGGGGGGAAGTACGGGTGCTGCAGAAGTGGTGGGTTCCCAATTCGGATTGGCGAATGCAGCAGGAAGGGCACTATGGGCTCGACGGGCCTGTGTTCATCTTCTTGGTGGCAGCGGGACACTACTTGTGCTTGCCACCTCGCCAGCTTGAACTGCACTTATGGGACTCGCCACGTCACCAAGTGTTACTGCAGTGCTGGATATACGACCAGGGTGTACTAGGCCGCTGGTGCTGGCCAGTTCACCAGAAGGAATAGCGGCCCTAGTACTTTTCTGCTCCATATGAGGGACCTGCGGTTCTTGCACATCAAGGACAGAAGAAGTAGTTCGGGGTCTGGTACGCCTGACCTTGGCAGGAACCACAACTCCGTCGTCAGAGCTATCTGTCATGGAGCCGCTGTCGTCTTCTGAGCCTGAATCTGACAGATGAGTGACTTCCTCTTCACTATCTGTCATGCTCAGAAATGTGTAGGCCTCTTCACTAGTGTACCTTCGATTTGCCGTTTTGGGCTCTAAATTTAGTACATAGTGAGACTCACAGGCAAAAAAGCTCCTGACTGTTAGCGACTGTATCAAAACGCTACCAAGAAAAACCGTTCGCAGGGATCAGGCCTGACTCTGCGAACGCTGCAGTTATGTGTGTCTAGTGTTTTGTAAGCAACAGTGATCGATCGATACTGCACTTGGGTGGGCTGGGCTGGGCCGAGGAGCAAAACGCAGGTGCTAGCAGGTATCTGGGCTAATCCCACTAACACTGCGTTTTTGGGAACACTAAACTGCTGGGGACGCTAGTATAGATCTGATCGGATCAGATATCGATCCGTTCAGATACTATACCACTAAGGGAGGTATATGCTGCGTGCGTGGGTGTTAGCAGTACTGGCGCTAACCTGACGCTGCCTGGGGTGATGCAGACCTTATCTGACCCTAAAAACTTAACTTATATCACCGCGGGGCGAATAGGGGGTTAAACCTTTATAGGGTAATAAACGGCGGGTGCCCTGAAACTATAATAAACAAACTAACCAGCCTCACCCGTAACAGTTATACGGTGATCACGGGTGAAAGGGTTAACTAGGGGGCAATCAGGGGGTTAAAACCTTTATTAAGTAGTATATGGGGGTCCGCTGACGGCGAACCTATATACTTACCTCCCTAACTAGCGTCACCTGTGTCACTAATACAGCGATCAGAAAAACGATCGCTTAGTGACACTGACGACGGGGGGTGATCAAGGGGTTAAAACTATTAGGGGGGGTTAGGGGGGTACCCTAGACCTACAGGGGGCTAACACTAACTGCCCTACCACTTATAACTGTCACAAACTGACACCAATGCAAAAAAAAAACTGCTATTGGTGTCACTGTGACAGGGGGTACAGGGGGGTGATCGGGGGCTGATGGGGGGTGTAAAGTATGCCTGCGTGTTCTACTGTTAGTGTAGTGTTGGTGCAACTCACATTGATGTCTTCTTTCCTCGCCGCCGGAACGAAAAGACCAGCTTGAGGAGAGATGACATCACTTCCTCTGCCACTGTTTACATTACAGCAGCAGAGGAAGATTTTCATTCGTGGGGAGCAATCGCGAGGGGGTGAGCACGAATGAGTGGCCTCCCCCTCAGCCTGTATCGCTTCCCCACCCAAGCCAACCGCCTCGGGCACCGGGGGGGCGGGATGCGCCCCCAACCCGCGCGAGGCAGATCAGGTACGTGATTTCGCCTGCCCGTGCCATTCTGCTGCCGTATATCTGCATTAGGCGATCGGCAACTGGTTAAAATGCAGACTTCTTTCTAGCCAGGTGTGATTCACATAAACATTAATGAGAAAGAAAAAGACATAAGCACATACACGGTCGAATTTCGAACAAATTTTCTTTTCAAAATCAGAAAGTTCATTTCTTTTGTGATCCGATGATGCCACCATTGATCTTCAAAATTCGGTCGACCAAGCCTTCAATTTCACCTCATGTTGCTACAGAAAATAATTTTCGTGGCCTGGAATCTTCTTTTCTCTCCATAAATTTTCTTTTCTTATTACATTTCTTGCACGATTCTCCCATCATTGATTAGAAAATCGTTCATTTTTCTAAAAATTTCCAACATGTCCGACTCCTCAAATTTGATTGCTGCACGCAAATCGGCCGTTGCTGCAGCCCACTAATGGTGCGAAATTCATACGAAAATTCTTAGATATGATTTTCTAAAGAAAATTCTTTTGAAATTCGAACCATGTATGGCCGGCATTAGACATATAAACTCGCACATATTTGGATATCCATTCATAAATAAAATTAATGGTAGTGATGAGGATATATCAATATAGACATTTCATGTGCTATGAGAAAACAGGAAAAAATTGTGTACATATGAACTATGTGTAAAAAAATATAACTGTGTATATAGAAGAGAGAAAACATCCAAATTTAAAAACATTATAAACTATTTATATCCCAATGGTTAAAGATGAATATATGTTTGCTATACTCCATTAAACCTGAGTAAATATATATGTAAATACATTTATATTTAGCGAACCCCACAATAAAAACATTAATCAAATGCATGGGGAAGCTATAAGCATGGAAAGAGGAGGAGGAGTATAAAACGAGACAAAATTGACCAAAATCGATCGGCGGTATATGGTTCATACAGAACATAAGATATCCATTGATTATCTGTTCCGTATGACCTCAGTACCACGGTCGGTCCTAACTAGATAGATGAATTCATGTACGGTATATAAAATTATATTTTTGTATATATGGAAAAATATGGGCGGTAAAAACGCGGCCCAAATTTTAGATCGTCCCTATGACTTCTGCAGTTTATAGGAGAGACTCGTATTCAATAAATGGATTGAGTGTCCAGCTATCCTGGGCATGCATAGTATCATATGAAACAATATGGGCGGTAAAAAAACATGGCCCAAATTTTAGATTAATCCTATGTCGTCTGCGATCTATAGGGGGGACTCGCATTCAATAAATGATTTGAACAACCAGCTATCCTTGGTGTGTACAATACCATATGGGACAATATGGGCGGTAAAAACACAGCCCGATTTTTAAATTGTCCCTCTGCCCAATGTAATATATAGGAGGGACTTGTATTCAATAAATGAATTGGATGACCACCTATCTTGGGTGTGCATAGTACCAGGAACAAAACTATCATAATTGTGCCCTGTACACACGGTCGGACATTGATCGGACATTCCGACGACAAAATCCATGGATTTTTTCCGACGGATGTTGGCTCAAACTTGTTTTGCATACACACGGTCACACAAAGTTGTCGGAAAATCCGATCATTCTGAACGCGGTGACGTAAAACACGTACGTCAGGAGTATAAACGGGGCAGTAGCCAATAGCTTTCATCTCTTTATTTATTCTGAGCATGCGTGGCACTTTGTCCGTCGGATTTGTGTACACACGATCGAAAATTCCAACAACGGATTTTGTTGTCGGGAAAATTTTATATCCTGCTCTCAAACTTTGTGTGTCAGAAAATCCGATGGAAAATGTGTGATGGAGCCTACACACGGTCGGAATTTCCGACAACAAGGTCCTATCACACATTTTCCGGCGGAAAATCTGACCGTGTGTACGGGGCATTAGACTGTCATATATGCGCTGAATTTTAAAGAAACACTAAATAAAAAAAAAATAGTAGTAGTATATAGCTTGGAATGGATGTGGCAAAAGGCAAAGAACAAAAGGGGCGGGAATACGGGGCTAATAATATGCTCCCGGAGAAGATGTATATTTGGCTAGTCATAAAAATAAGTAACATCCCACTCAGAATTTAATCCATGTGGGGAGCGAGTCTGGAGGTGAAATATCCAGAAAACTTCTCTCCGGCACAGCAACCGGAACACATCACCCCCCTCACTGGCGACCTGATCTTGTCAATAACTTGTATGCACATAGCTGAAGTATTACCATTATGGCATGAATTAAAATGCTTAGCTACATTTGTATTCAAATTTTTTGTCACACTATATAGATGTTCATTGAAACGATCATGAGGATGCCTGGTTGTTCTACCCACATATTGAATGCGACAAATGTCGCATGTCACTAGGTATAGTATCTCACAAAAAGTGAGTACACCCCTTACATTTTTGTAAATATTTTCTTCTATCTTTTCACGTAACAACACTGAAGAAATGACACTTTGCTACAATGTAAAGTAGTGTGAGTACAGCTTGTATAACAGTGTACATTTGCTGTCCCCTCAAAATAACTCAACACACAGCCATTAATGTCTAAACTGCTGGCAACAAAAGTGAGTACACCCCTAAGTGAAAATGTCCAAATTGGGCCCAATTAGCCATTTTCCCTCCCCGGTGTCATGTGTCGTGTTAGTGTTACAAGGTTTCAGGTGTGAATGGAGAGCAGGTGTGTTAAATTTGGTGTTATCGCTCTCACTCTCTCATACTGGTCACTGGAAGTTCAACATGGCACCTCATGGCAAAGAACTCTGAGGATTTAAAAAAAAGAATTGTTGCTCTACATGAAGATGGCCTAGGCTATAAGAAGATTGGCAAGACCCTGAAACTGAGCTGCAGCATGGTAGCCAAGACCATACAGCGGTTTAACGGGACAGGTATCACTCAGAACAGTTCTCGCAATGGTCGACCAAAGTTGAGTGCACATGCTCAGCGTCATATCCAGAGGTTGTCTTTGGGTAATAGACGTATGAGTGCTTCCAGCATTGCTGCAGAGGTTGAAGGGGTGAGGGGGTCAGCCTGTCAGTGCTCAGACTATACGCCGCACACTGCATCAAATTGGTCTGCATGGTTGTCAACCCAGAAGTAAGCCTCTTCTAAAGATGATGCACAAGAAAGACCACAAACAGTTTGCTGAAGACAATCAGACTAAGAACATGGATTACTGGAACCATGTTCTGTGGTCTCGTGAGACCAAGATAAACTTATTTGGTTCAGATGGTGTCAAGCATGTGTGGCGTCAACCAGGTGAGGAGTACAAAGACAAGTGTGTCTTGCCTACAGTCTAGCATGGTGGTGGAAGTGTCATGGTCTGGGGCTACATGATTGCTGCCGGCACTGGGGAGCGACAGTTCATTGAGGGAACCATGAATGCCAACATGTACTATAACATACTGAAGCAGAGCATGATCCCCTCCCTTCAGAGACTGGGCCACAGGGCAGTATTTCAACATGACGACCCCAAACACACCTCCAAGATGATCACTGCCTTGCTAAAGAAGCTGAGAGTAAATGTGATGGACTGGCCAAGCATGTCTGCAGACCTAAACACTATTGAGCATCTGCGAGGCATCCTCAAACAGAAGGTCTCTAACATCCACCAGCTCCATGATGTCGTCATGGAGGAGCAGAAGAGGACTCCAGTGGCAACCTGGGAAGCTCAGGTGAACTCCATGCCCAAGGCATTGCTGGAAAATAATGGTGGCCACACAAAATAGACACTTTGGGCCCAATTTGGACATTTTCACTTAGGGGTGTACTCACTTTTGTTGCCAGTGGTTTAGACAGTAATGGTTGTGTGTTGAGTTATTTTGAGGGGACAGCAAATTTACACTGTTATACAAGCTGTGCACTCACTACTTTACATTGTAGCAAAGTGTCATTTCTTCAGTGTTGTCACATGGAAAGATAGAAGAAAATATTTACAAAAATGTGAGGGGTGTACTCACTTTTGTGAGATACTGTATATAACATAATTGGTGTTGCAGTTGTAGAAATTAGTTATTTCATAGTTCTTTTGTGTGACTGTTGAACAAAACTGATTTCCACTGACTACATGGCTGCAGCAAGGACACCCATTTGTGCCACACTTGAAGTCTCCCTTGAAATGCAGCCATGTTAAAGATTTAATAGTTCATCTTTTAAAGAAACTAGGGAACAGCTATTGACCCAGAGTGGGAGCTCTGCATGGTACTACATTGATTCCTCCCTGCAGAATACGCGCACAAGCAGGGCTTTTTTTCTCAGACAATAGGTGCAGGAACTCCCCTTTTCCAAGTTACCCCTTTTCCCCACCCCTACCCACCTCCGAGCACCGTCCCTTTTAGACAATACAGAACCAAGTATCATTTTGTGGTGCTAAGTAATTTGTATGTAATTTGGTAATGATATCAAGAAAAGCAGTAAAATAGATCCCCTTCAGCCAGCAACAATAGATCCCCCTAACAACAATGTACGACCCACAACAAACCTCCCCAGCAACAATAGACTCCCGGCAGCATCAACAGATCTCCGCACAGCCAGCATTAATAGACCCTCTGTCAGCCATCAACAATAGACCCCTCCCCCAACAGTAGATCTCCTTCAGCAACAACTGACCCCCCCAGCAACATAATACCCACCCCTAGCAACAATAGGTCCCCCACCAGCAACAATAGACCTCCTCAGCAACAATAGACTCCCCTGCAAAAATAGATCCCCTCCAGCTAGAATAGATCCCCCAGCAGTGAGCATCAATACCCTGCAGCACACCCCAGCACCCCTTGCCATTACAGTCAGTCCAGCAGGTGCTGGAACTGTGTTCCCCCGCGTTCCCGCTGAAAAAAAGCCCTGCGCACAAGTCTCATCTGCATACAGAACAGGAAGATGTCTATTCACAATCTCTCTTAACTCTTTGAATTCCATACTGTAAGGAGTAGATAAAGTCATCCTGTGTTGATGTTTTTATTCTTGGCAATCATCCAAGCCCTATTGATCATCCATCTTGGATATCCTCTTTCCAAGAACCGTTGGGATAAAGATGCCGCCTCATGCTCAAAATCAACATCATCCCTACAGATTCCTCCTGATTCTTAAAAACTGTCCCACAGGGATCCCCTTAATGGTGTGTCTAGGGTGTCCTGGTTGAGCTAAATGGAGGGAATTTCCTGACAAAGGTTTTCTATAGAAAGTAGTAATAACCTCCTTGTTCACCCCCTTAAGGTGTACATCCAAGTAGTGTATCTCATCATTTTCAGCCTCACAAGTGAAGGTGAGGTTTTTATTGATACAATTAAGGTATTCCAAAATGAACCTAATCTAGATGTACCATCCTCCATGATAAACAGGAGGTCATCTATAAATCTCAAATAAAGTCTAATGGAGGACCTAAAGGGGTTCTCCCCTCCAAAGATGTGGGACCACTCCCACCAGCCCATATAAAGGTTGGCTAATGAGGGCAAAAATTTGGCCCCCATCTAGGCCCCACATCTCTGGAGGTAGAACTCCCCATCAAATTAAAAATAATTGTGAGATAACAGATAATCTAAAACTTCCACAATAAATTCTCTGTTCAATCGGTAGGTCTGTGAGTGTTTCAAGGAAGAAAACTACTGATACAATAGCTAGGTTGTGTGGAATGGACGAGTATAAACTCGCAACATCACATGTAACCCATGAATAATTGCTTCTCCATTCAAAACTCTCTACGATTTTTAGAAGATGATTTGTATCTTTGAGATATCCGGGAAGTTGCTGGACTAAAGGCTGCAGTTGCCTGTCCAGCCAATGTCCCAGTCTCTCATTGAGGGAATTGATACCCGATATAATAGGTCTTCCTTGTAGGGGATCCAGTCCCTTATGGGTTTTCTCATAGGAAGGGGCGAGAACAGGGTGGTGGGACTTTAAATGAAGCATATGATGACGATAAAGTACAAATGGTGAAGTAATTGGGAGGATTTTAATAATTGTCATGAGGTACAGTCAAATATAGAACATGTAAAATATACAATACATAGCATTGATAGCATAATAATGTAAAACATAAAATGTTACAAGTTCATTGTCACATTGTATAATAGGCTATAACTTCCAAAATTTCACCAAGACAGGTAAGGGTAAAAGTTGGTAATACATAGTAATCCTTGCACGGCCTATGACCACAAGATCCAAACCAGAAAGGGTAAAGATGGTATCATGGGTACTGATTGGTAATCAAAACGTGTGGCAGCTCAACGCGTTTCGTGACTAGGCGGTCACTCGTCAGGAGCAAGCACATGATGAATCTGGGGGTAAGAGGGTTGGTTCAATTTAATAGGCTGTAAACATGTATATAAAATAGCGGGGTAGAACCCCCTATCTAGATGCCAATAGACTCACTAGGTTCGTATGGTGGTGGTGTGGTGCCGTGAAGCAAAGCCATCCGGAATAGCACTCCCACCCGGGAGCCGCGGCGGACATCTCCCCCGGAGCATCCCCAGAGACAACAACCATGGCAGGCAAAGGAACAAGGCAACCTGGACGAAAGAATAGGTGAGGGGGTGAGGGCAATTAGTACCGGGGGAAAAATTGTGAGGAAGAGGGTGAAAGACCCAATTGGGGAGTGAAGGTGTGAGTGAAGTGGACAGCGAAGGGGGGCTGGATGCAGGGTGGAGTGCAGCTGAGGGTGAACCAAAGGGGGTTGTGGGTGACAGTGAGAGGAGTGAAAGTAAAGACCAGAGATAGTGGTGAAAGTGACTGTACCTGAGTATTGGGAAGGGGTGTCAAGGAGACAGAGCCTGGATTGGCGCGCGAACAAGTGTGCAGGGAGCCTTGAGTGACAGAACCAGCCCGGAAGACGCTTAAGTAGGCGCCACGGCGAGGACGCCGCCGACGTCACGCCAGCGTAACAGGATGACGGGGGGAAGGGGGAGGAGGCAGGGCGGGCATGGACCGCTCCACCCCCCACCGCCGCCGCCCCCCTGAACTGCTCGCGAGCGTGGCTACTATCTTTGAGATATCCGGGAAGTTGCTGGACTAAAGGCTGCAGTTGCCTGTCCAGCCAATGTCCCAGTCTCTCATTGAGGGAATTGATACCCGATATAATAGGTCTTCCTTGTAGGGTATCCAGTCCCTTATGGGTTTTAGGTAGGTGGTAAAATGTGGGGACTCCTTTTTACACATACTTTATATGTACACAATTTTTTCCTATTTTCTCATAGCACATGAAATGTCTATATTGATATATCCTCATCACTACCATTCATTTTATTTATGAATGGATATCCAAATATGTGCAAGTTTATATGCCTATGTCCTTTTCTCTCAATAATATTTATGTGAATCACATGTGGCTAGAAAGAAGTCTGCAATTTAATGATCTGCATCACCTGTTGCTATATTGGATAGGTTTATATACGGAGAATAATGCTGACTTATCTTTGTAATGAATAAGCACACCTGTTAGTGTGTGAAACGCATCTACCATTTGAACTGTTTGTAACACTTGGGATGTTCGTTTATTAAACAAGAATTTTGATGGATATTGGAGTGCAGCCACTTCTTCAGTGTTGATCGTATGTGGAGGCGAGCTGAGGCAGGCACCCGTGATATCATTAGGCTTCATGTCTCACCTGGAGCAGCGAGTTCTTTTGTTTTCTCTGGGCCCTGTCATTGTTGTGGGGCCCAAAGCAGCTGCCTCATAATTGCCAACTATTCCAGTTTAAATTCCCTCCTCCCTTCAGATTTTAGTCCTGTGCTGTGTCCTGATATCTCAGTGTGAAGTTCTGTTACTAATGCTGCCCAGCTCTGCCCTATTGTTGTGTACAGATGACTCACCTGCAAGACCCTGTGTTTACATGTAAATACCGGTATTGATATGTAAATAGTGGCTGCATTTACATGTAAACAGCGGTGGAGTGGCAGCATTCATATGTAAATAGAGGCGGTATTCATATGTATAGCATGCTCCCCTGATGTCATATCCACCATCACCTATACTAAATGCTGCCCATTGGGGACATAAAGGGGCATGCTTGAATGTCCTGCCTACAACTGTGGTCATTAACCACTTGCTTACTGGGCACTTAAACCCCTCTCCTATCCAGACCAATTTTCAGCTTTCAGCGCTGACGCACTTTGAATGACAATTGCGCGGTCATACAACACTGTACCCAAATGAAATTTTTCAAATTTTTTCCCTACAAACAGAGCTTTCTTTTCATGGTATTTGATCACCTCTGCGGTTATTATTTTTTGTTAAAAAATGTAAAAAGATGGAATTTTACAAAAAAAAAATTTTTGTTTTTATATTTTGTTATAAAAAATTTAAAACAGGTAATTTTTCTCCTTCATTGATGTACGCTGATGAGGCAGCACTGATGGGCACCGATAGGTGGCAGTGATGGGCACTGATGGGTGGCAGTGATGGGCACTGATGGGTGGCAATAATGGGCACTGATAGGCAGCACTGATAGGCAGCACTGCTAGGTGGCACTACTGGTGGGCATTGATAGGTGGCACTGTTAGGTGGCAATGGCAGGTGGCACAGATGAGGCAGATGTGCCTCTTCTCTTCCACTTCCACTACCAATGTCCACAGCAGCTGAGCCGGTGATCGGCTTTTTTTTCTCCTCACGCTGTCAGCGTGAGGAGAAAAAAAAAATGATTACCGATCTTTTGTGTACATCATGTGATCAGCTGTCCTTGACTGACAGCTCACACGGTAAGGGGCCGGGACCGGCCCCTTACTCGGATCGGTGATCATCCGAGTCTCAGTGACTCGGTGATCACAGCGCGATCCGTGCACGCCCTGTAGGGCGCGTGCACAGGAGAGGCCATCATATGACGGCCTCCCGGAAATTCAGTTCCGTGCTGTAGCCCTCATTCGGCTATAGCGCAGATGTCAAGTGGTTAAGCCTAACATCAGCCTGTTCTGCAAAGGTAAGCAAATTAGTGGGGGGAGGGTAGTGTGGGATGTGCAGAGGTAGGGAGAGAAGGAATTACAGTTTGGAGTGCACAGGTGAGCAAGGAGGGGATGTTTGGAGGTAAGGAAGGTGGGTGCAAAGATGAGCAGAGAAGGCAGGTAGAGTTAAAGGGGAGGGGGATTGGAGTGGAGAGGATGGGAGAGGTTTGGGGTGCAGAGGTTAGCCATGGGTTTTAGGATGCAAAGCTGTACTGACAGGGTGGATAAAGATGTAGGTCACATGTTGGGCAGCCCATTCATTTCAATGTGGAAGAAAGTCCCAAACCATTTTTCAAAATGACACGGTGCCAAGGCACATGACAGCAAATGCGTGAGGGTGTCATTAACAATTAATGGCACTGCTGTGTATCTGCTAAAGGGCAGCACGTTTCTGTGGTGTCAGGAAAGCGATATTGCATGTGTTCCCAACACACACAAACGTGAACGTAGGCTAAATGTCTCAATTACATTGGTGGTCAGTGTAAATCTTCTCATTACATTGGAGCTTGGTCTAGAATCCTTTCACTCACACTAGTGGCCAGTGTGAATTCCCCCCTTACATTGGTGGTCAGTGTAAATCCCTCTTTACATTGGTGGTTACTGTGAATGCTTCTATCAAATTAGTGGTCAGTGTAAACCCCTATTACATTGGTGGCCAGTGTTGAAACTCCTCTATATTGGTAGTCGGTAAAAAAAAAAACAGCCTTGCCATGGATTACACCCTCCTCCCAGCACTGCCACTGATGCCAAGAGAGTCCTAGGATTTCTGTCTATTAATGGGTCCCCTCACCTTCCCAGTCCATGGTGTGCAGGCAGTGAGGAGATGACGTGCTGTAACCTCTAGAAACCAATCAGTAAACATTAATGATGTGCAGTAACCTCTACCAACCAATCAGTAAGCAGTATTGGTGTACAGAAATCTCTAGCAACCAAACAAGCAGAAATCATGTGCTGTAACCTCTAGCAACTAATCAGTGAGCGCTAATGGTACATTGTAACCTCTGGCAACCAATCGAAATCGCTGCCCGATCTGATTCAGTAAACTGATTATGAGTCTAGCTGCTATTTATTGTATGTCTCAGAGCAGGTGGAGAGCGAAACTGCATGGAGGGGGTCCAAGAATTTTTTTTGCCCAGGGTCCAATCAATATTAAAGACGGCCCTGTCTCCAGCCCAAAAGGATTTGGTCAGAATCCATACAGTAAACAAAGATTTGGGGGGCACACGCTAAAAGATGCATTAAAGATGGTGCAGCGATAAGACCATATAAACAGAACAAAATATTACAGCGCACATATGCAAAAATGACATTTACCTCCTGCAGTGGCTGCACAGACACAGCTGCAGCTCCCAATTTGACATCCATTTGGGTGCAAGTCCTGAACACAGACAGTATGAGTTTAGGGACATGCACCCTCACAGACGTTAGATTGGAAGCAGTGGCTATGTGTGTGCTGCCCATGTCCCAATAATCATCAATGGAACACCTAAGCATCCCAGTGCAGGCAGTCCCTTTGATGTCTATTGGGATGCAGCAGCTGCAAGGACACAGCCACTGCTTCCCAATGTGACATTCATGAGGGTGTGGGTGCAAGGTCTGAATGCTGACAGTGTGACCAGTCAGTCATAGTGTCCCCAATCCACCACACCAGTCACGTCGTCACCAGATCAGCGTAGCCAGCAACAGTGTTCCTGATTGCCACCATGCATGTGCAGCCATCAATAATGTCCCTGGTCTCCATCATTTCAGGACAGTGTTACCAGAGCCAGTGCATCCAGCAACAGCCACATCTGTGAAAGTGTTGCCTCTGTCTGCCACCTGCACTGACCCTAGCCTGTTTATTGATCGTGTTGCTGTCTGCTGTTTCGACCAATACTTTGCTTGTTTATTGACCATGTTTCTGCCTGTTTGTTTGCCTGTCTACCTGTTCTGCACATGTTGCTGACTATGTTCCTGCGAGACACCAGTCCTAGTCATCCCCTGCGGACAACTGCACTCCTGGAACCACAGGCACTCTTTTGTTCAAACTTTGTTCAGCCTCCTGTGCCTCCCTACCAGTGAACATGGTATTCCTGGGGGCAGTCACGCACCAGTTAGCTAGGCTTGTTTGGCTTATAGAAATGAGGACTGTTATAGGCTACCCTACACAAAGCTATATTGCATGACCACTCATGCAGTAGACTGGTTATGAAATAATTTTTTGTGATACATAAGATGCAATGTCGAGTATAATCAGTCTAAACATTGAAAAATCTTACATGTGTTATTTCCATACTCAGGAGGAGTAACAGAATGTTTTTTGGGGTGTAATTATAAGTATGTCCATGTTGTGTGTTAAAGATATCTTACAAAACTGACATTGTGTAAAAAAATATACTTTTTCATTTTCTTTCCACATTTTCCAAAAACTTGTGTCAAAATGCATTTTTTTAAATATTTTACCTTTAACAGCCTTTATTTAAAAATAGTTTAAACGTTTTGTTTTTACTCTATGCGTTGCAATGTGATATCTGCAGCCTGCCAGTTTCAGTTTTCATTGTCACAGTGTCCCTCTCTGTGCACGAGACAGGGATAGCTATAGCTGGCAGCTCGATTTATAGTAAAAAAAAACATTAATCTACAGACTGCAGTTTAAGAGGCCACTCTATGGGTTTGTCTGGACAGATATTTCTGCTCTCTTTCTCCCATTTCCACCCCTCTTCCTAAAGAAAAATGGACAATTAGAAGGCATGAACACAAGGGAGTAAGACCTTTATTATGAGACAATGAATGCAGGGGCCTATTCACAAAACCAGGAAGAAAAGGGAAATTGCATGAGGTGAAAACCTCCACATTGGTATAAAGATTTTGGTTTGCCACTTCACTTTTAAAAAACATATCAATGACAGAAGTATGGAAGCTGCCATTTTGGTCTCCTTTTGAAAATGCTAGTTGACTAGCTTAATCTTATGTTTTATTTACAGACCCAGTAGAAACATTCTTTAACTGTGATGTGTCAAAGTGTTGAAATTAGTTACCACTACAATTTGTTCCAAGTCAGTGACTCAAAGTTTGGAAGCCAATGCTTCATTAGTCAGGACAGGAAACTAGTATTCTCAAACAGTAAGTTCAGAAATGGTAGACTACAGCATTTTCCAATGAAATGAGTGCTTTAAATCTGAACACACATGAACAATATAGGCTCTGGGGCTAATTAAATAAATGCAAGGCACTGATTATCTCTACTTACCAACTCAAATCAGCCACAGAACCTGTGTTCAGGTTTGAAGATTGAGGTGGCAATCCTACAGAAGTAGAATTATCATTTGGACTGGAAAAATGCATTAGCCTGTTTTCTCTTAACACTTTCATGGCAATTTTTTTTGTTTGTTTTTAATTATTATTACTACAGGTGTGAACCCAGAGAAGAAAACTGAACTTCCAACAAGCAAAACATCAATAACAAAAACAGGAATGGCCATCCTCAAAGATTGCTGTGGGACCACCCAGTGTAGCATCATGTAACGCACAGCCTTCATCTGGTAATCCAAATTCTTCTAGAAGTTGCTGGCTGGGTTCTTTAAGAGAGGGTTCAACGCATCTAGAATCCTGCTGCCAAAAACTGTACATGCTGTAGATAATACAGCAACACATTTACCAATAGTGTATCAATAGTGAATCCCTCTCTGTCGCATGGATCACTCAACAAGCATGTTTAAAGAGAAGCGTGTATGCACCAAGAGATATAAATATATATATATATATATATATATATATATATATATATATATATATATATATATATATATATATATTATGGGATGTGGACAGTAAACAGTTCTAATTTGTACAAGCCTGAGTGATGATTACTTAGTAGAAATAGTAGTCTGTGTTGTCACCTCCTTTGAGATATTAACATGCTGTGTATGTAGTATGACTGAATATAGCTATCAGGTGACCAATGTAAAGCCCTAGGGAGTGAATTCCTATACAATGCAACAACATACAACGGTTCTGTCAGTCCTCCAGGATTACGTTAAAGGTGAGGGGTACATCCCATACAGCTCAGTACAACACAAAACAATATGCAGCTGGAGAAGAAACAATTCTACCTTTAAGTCGAAACACAATAAGTTGAAACCAGTCAGAAATCATCTTTCACTGGCCTGAAACAAGCAACTAAACCTTGAAGTCTGGATTTGGGGTAGAGGAGAAAAAAAACAAAAACATGTCAATGCTCTAACCATGTTATTTAACACAGCCCTTTAAATTAACATTTCCTTGTATGCTGCTATCCAAATGGATTTGCCATTTCATAACACCTTTGCTTACAATATATATCTCAATTAAATCAGCCTAACAGTTTTGATTCAGGTAGTCTAATTTTTACTGAACGAAAAAAGGAAAGGTGTACCAGTAGTAGTACGGTATTAAAAGCCTAGCAACACATATTAACTTTGTTACATCATCATTTTGTCACTTATAAGCAAATTAGATCACCAAGTCTAAGGGTAGCCATACATGACCTGATCCCCGTTGGTGATGTTCCTCAATAAAGCAGTCTAGGGCTTCCCTGGGGATCGGTAACTTGCACTTGTCAGAGACATTTGCAAGGTGTCCTAGTCATTCCCAAAGCACATCACAGCTGGAGACAGGCTGGGTAGATGTGTAACTCTCCAAGGGTCATGGTGAGACATGCATCCTTAGATGGCCATCCCAAGGGTTCAAAGTGTAGGGACTAGGAGTCAATTGAGAACCCTGTTATGCTCAAATCACACCGAAAGTTTTTAAGTTGGAAGTGCGTTAATGAGGCGTTCTGAGCCTTCATAGAGATGCATGTATTTTTTATGCGCTCAATCAAGTTAAATTGCAGCCATTACTTTAAGGGGGGGGGGGCTATAGTGTTTGTCCTTTTTACTTTCCTATTTAAAAATGTAAATCTGATAAGCTTATTGTAAAGAATTTTATGAAGGGGTGTTAAAATTTTAAAAACCTTGTTTCTGTGAATCGTATGTAAATATTTTACAGTATGTACAAGCACCAGCATATCTACCCATTAGCCAGGCTAGCTCTCCTTAGTACTGGAAATGATTGCTCTCCAATGCTCCTCTGTGTTTCTTCTATGACCCTAAGAAAGTATAGGCTGCATTTAGTATGATTTATTAAAACAGATTTGCATAAAGCGAAAGTTACTTATGTAAACCGGTTGGAAGTCTGACATGCAGACAAGACACTGCCACTAAAAATTTAGGCTTGCAGATTTAATTCTTTACCCAAGGGGTTGCCCAGGGAATGTGTCTCAAATCTGTATGCACTTTTTGTGAACTTATAGTAAAACAGTATGGATAGAATTTGGGGCAAGCATTATTGACTTGTTTTTAAAGGTTCAGGCCCTGACATGGTCATATAGGTTCAGTTGTTACTTCCTGCTGAGTCGTTGACCTAGAAAAAGTATTAAGTCATTAAAATCTAAAATACAATTCTGTATACCTTTCCTGCATATTTGTTCCAAGGTCGGGGAATCACTTGGTAGTACAGTCAGAATTAACCCAAGTTAACAGCCGGAAACCTACACTGATAGAAAAAAAAGACAAGGAAGCATTGGCAGCTCCCATATTTTTTACACTTACAGGTTTCTGTTAAGCAGAAAACGACAATTACTAACCCTAATATATACACGCACACTTAAAGAGGAACTTCACCCTTATCTTAATAGAGAAGTATGGGTTTCCATTTTTTTTTTTGCTTAATCTTAATCTTTGTGAGCTGCTAGTACCTAAAACTCTTTCCTGCACTCTGAGAAGTGCACCCTTTCTGTTAAAAAAGAGATAATAACCTGTGAGAGGGACTACAGTCTTCTCTGCAGTGGCGGCTGGTGTTTTTTTTTTTTTTTTTTTTTAGGGGGGGGGGGGGGCAGCAAACCCCCCCCCCCCCCCTGCAGCCGGCACCTTTGGGTCCGGTTCAGGTGTGAATTCAGGTAAAAGTTTGCACCTGAATCGCACCTGAACTGGTGAATAGAAATGCACCGGACTCAGGACTGCAAACCGCAGCTGCATTTGTGTGAACCAAGCCTTAGGCACCTTTTAAAATATTTAGCAATGGCAGTCTACAAACAGATACTTATAGATAATTGCCGATTTTCACTATTGGCAGGTGAATCTATCTCCCTTTACTAACTGAAACACTCAGTCTGCCTCCTGTAACATGTGACAATGAATATAATATGATGCAGAAAAAATGCTGATCTAGGGAGATCTCACAGTATACAGACTAAATTTCCCAAGAAGGCACTTTTGATGTAGCCTTCCCACAGTATAACTGAGGCCAGGGCTAAATCACCTGTGCCTCACTCAACCAGGAAAAACAGTAATTGTAAAGTAAAGAGGAACTGCAGTCTGCTCACATAATTTGTAATAAAAACATCTTTGCCATTCTGAAGCTTCCCTTTGCATATTATTTTATATATACTGTGATTCTGTACTTGTCAAATATGCTGCAGAAACCTCCCTCCACCAAGTCTGGCTGAAGCCATTTTAACTGCGGGCAGCTGTAGCTGCTCACTTCCTGGATTTACACAGAGGCACGCCTCCAGCTCTGCAGCTCTCATTGGCCCTCTTATGAATCACCCCCCCCTCTTCTTGGCAAACTCTCATGAGAGTGAGAGAGAGCTGTGCATGATATCATAAGCCTAGGCTTTTTACCAGACAAGAAACAGGAAGTGGGCTGTATAAGGTATTTACTGGCAGAAAAAAAAATGTTTTACTATCCAAAGTTAAAACAACAAGGGCAGAAGATTCAATAGATGGAAAGTTGAAAAATGACTGAAGGTCCGCTTTAAGTAAATGTTTTTTTAACTAATAAATGTATGATGATTTCATATCAGCACGCAGAGCTGCATGCTATTGTTTTTATTTAAAGGGTGGAAAGGTCCACTCTAAGGACAAAAAAACCTTTACAAAGCTGAAAATTAAACATAACAATCCAAGATATGTTACAGCAAGCAAGTCATGTTAAAATGTCCTCTAAATGCACTTGCGTTAAAAGAAACTTAAAATGTGTACATGCTGAAAATACACTATACTCTCCCATTAAAAATAACTGAATCAATATATGGGTTTGAATGCTGCAAAGAAATGTAAAAGGCACTTACCAGCTTCTGTTCTTTAAAAAAAAAAAAAGTGCAGGTGACATAAGATAACCATCTTCTTGTCAACAAAGGGCGCATTTAAATTTGATTTATGGTTAAGCATTATGCTGATTTTTCCTGATTAGGCAAAATCCACTGAATTAGAAAACCTGTTTTCTATCAGGCCTGTTTGTGGTATATCTTTATAGTGAGTAATGCCGCGTACACACGTTAGGACTTTTCGTCTACAAAAGTCCGGCGGACGCCGACGGACCAAATCTGGCAGACAATCTGATCGTGTGTGGGCTTCCCCGGACTTTCAGCTGACTTTTCCAGCCGCAAATCTGACGGACTTTAGATTTGAAACATGCTTCAAATCTTTACGTCGTAACTCCGCCGGACCCAGAAATCCGCTCGTCTGTATGCTAGTCCGACGCACAAAAACCCACGCTAAGGCAGCTATTGGCTACTGGCTATCAACTTCCTTATTTTAGTCCAGTGTACGTCATCACGTACGAATCCGTCGGACTTTTGTGTGATCGTATGTAGGCAAGTCCGTTCGTTAGCAAGTCTGCCGCAAGTCCGCCAAAAGTCCGTCGAAAGTCTGTCGGACGGGCTGTCGGACTTTTGTAGCTGAAAAGTCTGACCGTGTGTACGCGGCATAACACCAGAGAGAAATCCTGTATGTTGCATTTTTTGTGCGCTGATCTACATTTTCACACTTAAGTCAATTGAATGGTGTCTTTCGGACACATGGAAGAAAATTCCTGAATAAGTGAATTATATTATGTATTAACATTTTAAAGCACATCTAGTTAAGTACAAAGTCCTAATCATTCATATCCATATCATGCAAGAAACTCAATTCAAAACAAATAAACAAAAGGTGACATAATGAAAGCTTGCATTTTGACCAAAAAAAATGGAAAAAAGATTCTGAGCTCTTATACAAAACAGACCCTTTACATTGCAAAATGTGGCTTTGATTCACTGTTACAAAACAAAACTCAGTGACTGGTTACAAGGGGCCCAAATGTTTCCCATTCAGCAATAAAAAGATTGCCTTCACAAAATTAAATAGTTTCTTAAGCCTCATACTCACGTTCGGATTTTTGGCAGGGAATTGTGTGATGACAGACTGTTGGCCTAAAATCCGACCGTTAGTACACTCCATCAGACAATTGTTGTCCAACTTTCCACCAACAAATGTTGGATGGGAGGCTAGTAAATTTTCGGCAGACAATGGTCTGTTGTCAGATTTTTCTATCGTCTGTACACAAGTTCATCACACAAAAGTTGAAAGTACAAACAGAATCAATGCTCACCAAACACGACATTAGCAGAAGGTGCCCAAAGGGTGGCGCTCAAGAGCTGAAATTCCTAGTACATCACTATGTTCGTGTTTGTTGGCTTACAATTGTGTACCGTTTGTATGCAAAACAAGTTCCTGGCACAAGCCCTTTGGACAAATGTTTGACACTCTGTTGGCCAACAATCTGATCACGTGTAAGAGGCTTTAAGCAAAAAAATAAAGTAGGGTAGATATTCTGTTCTATTAGCCTGATTACACAGCTGTAAAAAGCAGTTGTACTTAAAATTTATTTCCACTTTTGAAGGCAAAGTGGGATAATACCGATTTTATATTTATTACATGTCCCCATTCACATAGAGCAAAAATATTTTTTTAACTACAGCTTACCTTTTTTTAGATGCTCTATTCTGGACCCTCCAGCAAGGAACAATCCTATATAGTTTTCTTTCTTGTTGAGAGGACTGGGCAGCTGTGTTTGTCATACTAAACCCTGTCTGTACAGCGCAGGCAGCGCTTCATTATCAGTTGTAACTAGATTTGAACATTATTTGTTCTAACAAAGGGTTAAAGGGTTAGAGGCTGGACTAACTGCATTATATGTTAATGATGACAGGCTCATAAAAAACAACTGCCAATTGCTAATCATTTGGGACTTTGCAGATACAGTACTTTGCTCCTTAAATACATGCAACACATTATTAAATAGAAAAAGTGATGGGACTTTAAATGGCAACACCACAACTAGTATATAACATTGGTATTTATTGAAAAAAAATATGTAATAAAAAAATCATTGATTGTTAAAACACACAACGACAATAAGCAAATAACATTTTCTTGCAGTAGAATATTGGTATATGTATCGAATAGTTACTCTCCAAGGTCCGAGAAAGACTCTTCGGTGTCTTTTCATCAGGGGTGTTAGTATAGAATTTGTATTCGACATGAGGTGAATGACGCAGCATCAATTACAAAGATGTTCAAGAAAAAATGTATATAGGACGGAGTTATCACTGTCGGTAGATGGCGTATTAGGAGGTCTGATCTGGCCTCCATTGCAGCCTCTCAAACCCCACTGGTAATACCGTGGCACTCGCCCCCAAGATGCAAAGTATTAAACTGGTGATAGGAACTTGAAAGCTAAGACAAAGGAGTCTCTCAGTGAGGGCAGTGCCAAGGCAGACACTGCCAGAGCGGACAGCGTGCCTCACGGACCCCCATACACAGCACCGGGTGCGAGAGACACTACTCAGTATACTTCCCATCTCCCTCTGTAATGAAGGATTTTGGAAAGGCCTGACCCAGCCCTCACTGAGAGACTGCTTTCTCTTAGCTTTCAAGTTCCTGTCACCAGTTTAATACTTTGCATCTTGGGGGCGAGTGCTACGGTATTACCCGTGGGGTTTGAGAGGCTGCAAAGGAGGCCAGATCATACCTCCTAATACGCAATCTACCGACAGTGATAACTCCATTCTATATACATTTTTTCTTGAACATCTTTGTACTTGGGTGCTGAATCATTCACCTCATGTCGAATACAAATTCCCCTATACTAACACCCCTGATGAAAGGGCTTTGAACATGAAACACGTCGGTACCGAGGGTACCGAAGAGTCTCTTGGACCTTGGAGAGTAACTACTTGATACATATACCAATATTTTACTGCAAGAAAATATTTTGTTTATTGTCGTGTGTTTTAACAATCATCTTATTGTTATTGATGATTTTTTATCATATATTTATTTCAATAATTACCAATTTTATATACTAGTTTGTGTTGTTGCCATTTAAAGTCCCATCCAGGGGGGAATTCATTTTTTCCATATACCAGGGATGTGGCAACTCACATTTGTTGTGCTATGGTGAAAACATCTTTCTATACATTATTAAATAATCCATGTGTTTTTATTATCTGTCCAAGCTTTTTGGCTTGTATACTTATTGTATTTAATGGTAGAGTACCTAAGAAGTCACAAATAATTACCTCTTGGTGGTTGCATTTTTTACTGGTGTATCAACAATCATATAGGAGAGGAGTAGGCAATCTTAAAGAGGTGGAGATCTACCTGAACAACATGGGAGATGTCAAAGATCACCGGGCAGTGTCGACCCCTCACACCTTATTTAAACCTCTAATTGCCATACTACCGTGTCGCAATCATGTGCATTGCACACCAATCATGGGTTTAAATCAGGTGGTGAGGAGGCAACATATTGCCTCCTCACCACCTGTCAAACACACTCAGATCGATTTTCAGGGGAACAGCAGTGACTGCTGCACTTGTGAATGAGCACTTAGTTGCATTTGGCAGTGGAACCCCTAATGCTCATTCACACGTATAGTTGGGGGTGGTAAAACCCCCTATAAGGCTGCTTTCACACTGATGTGCTGCAGTTTACCTGCACCGTGGGTGCAGTGCAGTGCATCTGCGACCTTCCTGGGTTAGCTACACTTTGCCAGACTAATATTATATCCTGCAGGGGTGGTGTGCTCTCAGAAATTGCACCACACCCACAGGATATAATAGAAGCCTTTGGCTAAGCACAGCAAACCCACAGGAAAGCTGCAGGTTACACTGCACTGCACCCACGGTGTGGGTAAACCACAGCGCATCAATGTGAAAGCAGCCCTATCATGCTTCAAACTGACATGAAATTCTCTTCTTTCTTGATGCTGGCATCACTCTGGAGACCGGTAGCTGGGATAGGAGGTGGAGTGCAGTTGCCATCACTCCGCTTGGGATAGGAGCCAGCAATACAGAGAAGGCATCTTATGAGGCTCTTGCTCCTTACTACAGCTTCCAACTTTACAAGTAGTCCCTCTGCATTGCATTTGGTTTGATGCTCTAGGGTGGCGGGTCAGCAACCCCAGACTGTGATCTACCAGTCACCTGTCCGTGATCTACTGATAGATCTCAGTCTACTGGTTGTTGACCCCCTGATATAGGATGTTGGTATATTCTCCCTAAGAGGATCATTTCTAGTGAGCTATGCTTCCTTATCAGAATGTACTAGTTTAGGGCAGACCCCCTCCTCTTCTGAGAAACATCTAAAAGGTAAGAAATATAAAAAAAAATTCAACATGATGTGTGTGTGAATGGGAACACAAACAGTGGTGTTTTCTCAAATGTGACTGCAAAAGTGGAAAAACACTAACGATCACTAGGAGGGCAAAAAATACATTGTTTTTTTTTTTAGTTTTGGATAAAGGGGAAGGGTTAGCCTCTTTTTTGCTGTCTTATGTCAACACTAGGGGGGTCTCACCCTTCTATTTGTCCTGGTGATCATTGTCACCAACAAAGTGAGAGAAAATCCAAAATTTTAGAGTAGTCCCCAGAACAAGAAGGGAAAATCGTATGGGGAAACCTGTCCCAGGAACAACTGTCTAAGGGTAATTTCTGTAAATTTGAGAGATTTCCTCTAACTTTCTGTTGTGTCTCTGGACCAGGAAGTGAACTGATTTTTTCCCATGGGTACACAGACCACAAAAAAAAAAACACACAAAAAAAACTGGCAGGGTTTTAACCTTTTTCACTCTTTCAAAAAATGTTTTGGCTATAAATACACTATAAAAGGTACACAATAATTACTATAAGGAAGTCTATATTTTGTATTCAGATATATATTATATTTGTTTTCTCATACTGTACGTGCATGTTTATTTTAATAAAAACTTGTGTTTATAGATATGTCAATTTCAAATTGCTTTGTGCTGCATCTTATTCTGAGAATGTTGTCTGCAGAGTTTAGAGACCACTCTTGATGCTGGAGGCCATTCATTTTTTATTTCTCTCCCTCAACACTCTGGGCAGAATTCAGCTCAGAAAGCACCTAGGTATGCTCTTCTGTTTCAAATGAGACCCAAAAGAACATTATGGCTCGTTACCACCAACATATGAATAAAAACTAGTGAAAAAAGCAAGCATTGATATGTATTTAAATGCATTTTATGCATATTTCCGTGTGTTTTTATGCACGTTGACATCCATTGAATGTTTTTTTAAATGCATTTTTTCCAGCATTCATTGGAATCATATTAATTTAGTTTCACTTGCACTTTCATACATGCTGCATTTTTCCACATTTTTCCATGTGCCTTTGCAGAGACCTGCATTGATCATGCACACCAAACTTATGGTATGAATGAGCCCTAAATATTTTACTCAATTCCGTGAAGACATACATATTTGGCAATTTTTCACAGACGCTGGATGCAGAAGCTCAGCCAGCATCAACGTAACGTTTGGCAATATCACAGATATATTTCCAAAGCTCTTCTGCCAGGATATGGTTATAATAATACCATGAGTATTGATAAAACAACAAAAACAAAAATCAAATCAGTTTTAGTTAACAAATGAAAACGGGACGAAAATGTGAGGCAGGGACGTTTACCCTCAGAACTTCTGGTTTCCATGGAGCTCCACCTGCTTCCTCAGGATAGAGCCTGGCATTTGTAGATAGAAGGCTGTCCGAGCTGAAGGTTAGATGATCTGCAGGTTTGGCTGTGTAGTTAACCCTCTCACACACTGCCACACACTCACACTTTATACTGATATATAGAGGTCCCCTGAAGGAGACCTGTCCCTTGTCAATAGGCTTTACAGCTTGTACACTACGGGAGAGCAGCACACTGTCTGATCTGTGCAGTTTTAACTCTTTTGCTGCCAGAGCTATTTTTGCACCCATGCTTAAAAAATCAATTAAGGCCTGAAGATTACATAAACATCTCCCCCCAAACATCATATATTTTCTTAAAGCAGACACATTTATGTAAATGTGCGCTGCAGGGTGGCATCATCAAGCAAAAGTTTTTATTTTTTTATTTTATTGTTACACTCCTGTCAAAAAAGCAATATTCTTGTAACAAAACTTGGTATACCTTAAAGACATTATATAATGACTAAATCTGTGTCTGTAGTGCATGGTCAAATCTGAATACCATAAATAATAACCCATTAGATTTTTCACTCCATGAGTATATAATGAGTTTGGAAATTGTAGAGAAATGCTTAAAGGGAAACTCCGCTTTCGTGGGGAAAAAAATAGCAAAGAAAAAATAATATAGCGCATATGATTGCAACACTGATCATTTTGTAATTGAATGTTAATAAAAATTACCTTTCCTTTTCAATCTGCAGCCAATGTGATTTTCTGAGAATACATTGCAATATGGCTACCTGGAGTTTTCTGTACACAGAGTGTGTACTGACCACTCCCCAGAAACATAATTTCCTGCGATTGGCTCAACAATTTTCCCAGAAGTCTGCCTAAGATACAAGTCAGATTTCAGGCATCCCAATTTCATTTTTTGAGAGATACTTTCAATAGGAACCCATCTAAAGGGATGCATGCCCAGCAGATTTCCTCATTGTAGATCAACACCTGACAGTTAATTATGAAACCACCCCCATTAGACCTACTCAGAACAGAGGCACAGAGAAACACATATGGATTTCTTCGGGAACAAAAAATGTAGGAATCTGTAACAAAGTTTGCTATCATCCTTGTAATGTACATAGATCACCCAGAGGGGAATTTTTTTTTCTCAACAAAAGTGGAGTTACGCTTTAAATAATGCATTACAATGTAACTAAACTCATTAGATTTTAGTCGACTAAAACAATTGCAGAAGACTAAAATGGGACTAAAACTAAAATGGCATTTTAGTCAAAAGACTAAGACTAAAACTAAATCGAAATTTGCTGCCAAAGTTACCCCTGGTTTCTAGGACTTCATTCTAAATACACCTATTTGAATGGATGGCCGCGTGAGGAGAGAGCTTCTGGAGCACACAGTTCACCACCATTCCTAGCAATGTGGGGCAGCTAACCAGCACCCTTGGCACACCATGGGGATGCAGAAAATGGCAGTGGGTCCTCGCACGCTGACTGACTTCTTGGGTCGGCCAGAGCTCCAGCATCCCAAGATGGCGCCAGCTGCAGCAAGTCTCTGTCCTCTGCTGAACAGTCCAGCTCAAGAATGTCTCCATCACATCGGTATGCAGGTAAGAGTAATAAAGGGGAAAGATCTGGCAATTCAATTAGAGACAAACAGAAGAAAAGGCGCCTCTAACTGCAGAATTAAAAATTTTATTATCCCCAAAAAGGATTAAAAACACTTACAGGATATAAGAATGAAGGGAGCATTTCATGTGTTTTTAAGGCAGGTGATCCAGCATCAGGAAGGTCCCAGTGTGTTATAGGTTTCCAGGGGTGTCAATATGCAGCAGCAGAAGATCCCAGGGTGACCAGCAGATGGATGCCACAAGCTCTGGAAGCACTGGTGGAGCAATTGCGCTGTCAGAGTCAGCGTGGAACATGTCATATTATATAAAAAAAACACTATCGTGTGGAAAACTATCAAATAAGTGTAGTAAGGGTAACAGGCAAAACGTGTGTATACATGTGTATACATGCATACACTGATAAACACACACATGCATAAGTACATCGAGGCAGTGCGCGCATATAGGAAAAAAGACAGATATGTGTAGTGCATCTGTACATGCATACACACAAATACATGCAAGAAATGCATACACGTACGTCTTTGGAAAAATGATCATGAACATATACACACCCCATAATGAGATATGCGGTATTATTGTCCAATGGAGGACATACCTGAGGGAAACAAAGACACTATGATATGAATGTACATGTGAGGATGATATAGTGAATGAAAAAAGGTTCTAAAGTATGGCACGGATTTCAAAATCCTCATTTAACCCTCCAGGAGTCAAAACATTCAAGGAGAAAATCCACTACATCTCTCTGTGACAAAGCTTTTGAAAACGCTCCGCTGGAGGGAGGTCTCTAGGCATTGCCTCGATAACCCAAACCTTTAGACTATCAGTTGATTTGTTATGGTATTCAAGGTAGTGCCTAGGGACACTATTCCGTAGAGATTTGGAAGACTACAGCTAAAATAGAATTTTTTCATGGAAACGCACATCTGACAATATTATTCCATCTCTCATGGACATCAATCCATGAGTCACTCAGGTTACTTATCGTCCGATAGCTATGGCACATTGGGGATCGCCTTCAATGCCCCAGAAACAGGCCATATTCCATCAGAAGGAAAATACCACGGTTAATCCACCTCCAATACCAGTTTGCTCATCCTTACCTGATGAAGATTTACAGCATAGGCAACAACAATTGGTCCCTTCAGTTCTAATCTCACAGGCACACACTAGTCTCTTATCCCATCCTGTACCCATCTATTCGGCACCCTGTTCATCCTCTTCCACTTGCACTGATGAGGGTAGCATTAATATTACATCTATGCCCACCATCCCTATGGATAATGTACCACCCATTTTACCCATTTCTTTTGGTCCAAACTTTCTTCTTGTCACATCCACTGCTACAGTCTATTCCATCTACCCTACTGCGGTCTCTTTTTTAGTGCCAGACTGTCCCGGGATCAAATCTTTAAAAAGAAAACACGAAGTAGAGGATGCAGAGTTAGGGGAGGCAGACCCAAGTCCAGAC
This sequence comes from Lithobates septentrionalis, assembly GCA_037952835.1. Classification (NCBI taxonomy): domain Eukaryota; kingdom Metazoa; phylum Chordata; class Amphibia; order Anura; family Ranidae; genus Lithobates; species Lithobates septentrionalis. The sequence continues at coordinate 75,752 of JBBDGP010003984.1, read as the reverse complement.
CCCAGGAAAAAGAGAGTACTATAAAAATCTTCAATTTCTCTACTCATTCTCTCACTAGTGATGAGACTTCGTTACTTAGTCGGGGCCTCAATTTTGTCCCCTATGTGCCCAGCCCAATCCTCTTCTCTTATTCAAGGATTTGAATAAGTTCATACGTCGCCTTACCCTAAAAAGATTCTATAATATACAGTCTATCAAACATGAAAACAACCATTCTAAGGCCAATTCCATCCCTGCTGATTCCCTATGTGATGACATCATGACCCATGATGATTCTGTCTGCTTGGCCCTCCTGGAAGAATTTTACTCTCACAATACAGAACTCAACAGTTATCACCCAACCCCCTCTCCCTCCCTTGAGAACTGTGAAAATGACCAAATATTGTATACTTGGTAACTTATGACCTCTACACCTATCCAAAACACTAAATTCAGACCTGTATCTGTATTTTACCCCACTCACTCCAAGGGTTCCTGCATCAATGCCTTTTATCGTATTGTATATGCAGAGATTCAGGATATGTGCAATTCAGCCAAAAGTAAAAATAAGATGGTTCACAATCTTACATACTCTGAAAAGAAAGCTCTTGATGCCTTAACCAATCATTTTGATTTGGCCATTAAATCTGCGGATAAGGGAGGAGGGATAGTTGTACAAAACAGAGCTGATTATATCACAGAGGCTACTGGACTCTTGTCAGATAACAAACACATATATCAGATTAAAGACCGACCCGCTACCCCGGTTCACCCAAGAGGCCACTTCCCTTGTCAGGGATGCACTTAGCGACCATATCATTACTCAGCAGGAAGCCTCCTTTTTGGTTAAGGCTGTTCATTACACTGTATTCTTACCACCTGCCAAAAGGTGCATAAAAATCTGGTCAAACCCCCTGGATGACCAATTGTTGCAGCCATGAGAAGTATAACTAGCGGCTTCTAACAATATGTCGATCAGGTTCTCCAGCCACTTGCCCAATCCCTTCAGTCATACATCAGAGATGGCACCCACTTGTTGGAACTTCTTTCCCCTGATTCTTGGGAACCCACTTACCTTTGGGTCTCCCTTGATGTTCAATTACTGTATACCTCCATACTGCACGATGTGGTACTATGTGCTATACAATCCTTTTTATGTAAGGACCCCATGCTGAATCCCAGACAAGCCTCCTTTATTGTAGAGGCAACTTTTTTGTCTTACAACTATTATAAATTTGACAACGAGTTTTTCTTACAGGTTAATTGGACAGCTATGGGGGTGAACTTTGCACCTTCATATGCCAACCTCACCATGGGGCCGTGGGAATCCTCTCACATCTGGCACAACAATCCTTTTTCCTCCCACATTTTCTATGGAAGGTATATTGATGACGTGATCATCATTTGGGATGGCAATGCATCCATAGTTTTGGATTTTGTTGCACATGGCAACAACATGGGTTTGTCCTTTACCTCTGTCATGGATGAAGAAAAATTGGCCTTTCTTGATTTGGAACTGTTCAGCGTTGGTAAAGATATCCATGCCAGGAATTATACTAAGCCAACATTACAAAAGCTGCCACCATCCCCAATGGCTTAACAACATACCAAAAGCCAGTAATGTAGACTTACAAAGAACTTTACTAAAAGCAGTGACTATGACATCCAGAGTAAGATTTTGAAAGAAATTCCTTGATAAGGGATTCCCAGTTGATATTGTGGGAAACAGCCTATTCCCATTATAAAGACACACCCCTTCTACCACGTCCTCTAATTCATAGTGACACTAATAAAGATGATTTGCGATTCATCAGCCAATTTCATTCTTGCCATAGACAGATGGAAAGTATTGTGCGGAGGCACTGACCCTTGCTACTTTAGGAGGAGCACCTCCTTCCTGCCCTATCCAACAAGCCCGAGTTTGCCTATAGAAAAGCCCCTAATATCAAAACTAAGGTGGCACCAAGTAAACTTAAAAAGAAACCACTCCCCCCAGGTTATTCTCTTCCTACCTTTCTAGCCGTTGCTAGCATGTACTAATGCAGCAAACCTTTATGCAAGACCTGTCGGTTTGTGAAGCATGGTCAGAAGGACTTCTGTGGAAAAAAATAAAACATATCCTATCAAGGGATTCCACACATGCTCCTCTGACCACGTGGTCTACTGTCTGACATGCCCCTGTGGTCTTTTCTATGTTGGGAGACCTATTAGGCCATTACAAAAGCGATTTGGTGAACATCGCCGCTTTATTACTGAGGGACTGGATATCCATAGTGTCCCTAGCCACTACCTTGAATACCATAACAAATCAACTGATGGTCTAAAGGTTTGGGTTATCGAGGCAATGCCTAGAGACCTCCCCCCAGCTGAGCGTTTTCGAAAGCTTTGTCACAGAGAGATGTAGTGGATTTTCTCCTTGAATGTTTTGGCTCCTGGAGGGTTAAATGAGGATTTTGAAATCAGTGCCATACTTTAAAACCTTATCTCATTTACTATATCATCCTCATTCTCACATGTAAATTAATATCATAGTGTCTTTGTTTCCCTCAGGTATGTCCTCCATTGGACAATATTACCCCATATCTCATTATGTGGTGTGTATATGTGCGTGATTTTTTCCATAGATGCACATGTACACATTTCTTGCATGTATTTGTGTGTATGCATGTACAGATGCACTACACATGTCTGTCTTTTTTCCTATATGTATGCACTGCTTCGACGTACTTATGCATGTGTGTGTTTATGTGTGTATACACACGTTTTGCCTGTTACCCTTACTAAATTTTTCCAAATGTTTGATTATTTGATAGTTTTCCAATTGATTATATATATATATATATATATATATATATATTTTTTTTTTTAACATAATGTTTTATCCAGTCTCTATCACTTACTTTAGTGTTTTTGATATAATATGACATTGATCCCCCCTTTTTTTATTTGTATATTGCATATGCTATTAGGGAGCGATGTGCAATCTGGCTGCTGTGTCCCATTCTATATCCATATGTCAGTTTCACTGGCAGCCTGAGCTCAGTATTCCTCCTTTATGTCTATTTGGTGATGTCCTGCTTTGTGTTGTTATACTTGTTTTTCCTCCCTGTGTAAAGGATACACCTCTAACACTGAGAATTGAGAGATCGAACACCGTCGATCGGTTCTCACAGCTCCCTGAGCAGAGAGCTGGTGCCTGTCAATCACCATACTATTGATGTTAGGCTAACTGGTCTGCAATTCCCAGGGATGTATTTTGGGCCCTTTTTAAATATTGGTGCTACATTGGCTTTTCTCCAATTAGCTGGTACCATTCCAGTCAGACTGTCAGTAAACAACGGTCTGGCAATTACTTGACTGAGTTCCCCAAGTACCCTTGGGTGCAAGCCATCTGGTCCTGGTGATTTATTAATGTTAAGTTTCCCAAGTCGAATTTTAATTCTGTCCTGTGTTAACCATGGAGATGCTTCCTGTGATGTGTCATGAGGATAAACACTGCAGTTTTGGTTACCGAAGCCCCCCCGATTCCCTCGTGAAGACTGAGAAGAATAAATTCAATACCTTCACCATCTCCCCATCCTTTGTAACCAGATGTTTTTCCTCATTCTTTATGGAGCCAATATGGTCTGTGCTCCCTTTTTTACTGTTTACATACTTAAAGAATTTCTTGGGATTTTTTTTGCTCTCCTCCGCTATGTGTCTTTCATGTTCTATCTTAGCCATCCTTATTGCACCCTTACATTTCTTGTAGCTTTCTTTATAAAGTCTGAATGCTGATGATCCCTCAAATTTGTATTTTTTGAAGGCCTTCTCCTTTGCTTTTATATGCATTTTGCTTTGAAGTTAAGCCATCCAGGACTTTTGTTCGCTCTTTTAAATGTATTACCCAGTGGGATGCATTGGCTAATGCCCTTATTTAATATGCTCTTAAAGCAAAGCCATCTCTCCTCCATGTTCTTTGTTCCTAAGATTTTATCCCAATTTATGCTGGGATAATTTATTTCGTTATGTTGTAATACTGCCCTGCAGCCCAGTCTCAAAAGGTAGGGGATCATGCTCTGCTTCAGTATGTCACAGTACATGTTGGCATCAGTGTTGCCAACCTACCAGATTGAAATTTACTGACATGACACCCACAATTTACTGGCACAGCCAAGTTATTACTGGCACTTCCAAAAGTTACAAAATTACAGTTTTAAGTGCAAATTTCAGTACAATATGCAATTAGCAATGTAATTTAGGGTAGAAATTAGGGCAAAAAACAGTTACATATTAGGTGAGGTTGAAAAAAGACAATTCCATCAAGTCCAACCTATGTGTGTGATTATGTCAGTATTACTGTCACGCACCTGATCGGAGTCTGAAATGACGAGGTCAGCCTCTCTTGTATCTCTGGCCCTGGTCGCTGAGAGTGGAGACAGAAGGAACCAAGGGACAGGAGGAACACGAGTGCCTGCAGATGTAGCCCTGGAAACCTGAAGCAGATGATGTGACTCTTGGAAGGCAGAAAGTCGCAGCAGGTCGCAGGAACGAAGTTGCAGATACTCGGGTTGCAGACTAGAGCCAAAAAGAAGACAGAGTAGTCACAAGGATAGCCGGGTTCTGTAGCAGGCGGGCAGCAACCTACAACGTAGACATGAGGCTGGAAAAAGGTCAAATAGGAAGCCGGGATCAGGAACCGATAATCAGAAGTACAGGAGAGTCCAGCAGCAAGGTCAGGGAAAGCCAAGGTTCAGTAACAGGTAACAGGCATGTAATAACAGGATACAGGTACAGGAACAGCTGAAGATCAGTCAGCATCTATCTGAAGTCAGTGCGCCCCTTAAATAGGCCGTCTGGTGCCAAAGGAAAGCGTGGATGCACTCCTGCGGACGCACACACTGCTCTGCGCATGCACATTGGCGCATCTGCGATCTGCTGAGTTCTTTGTGCGCGCGCCTGGAGCGCAATGGCAGTTCTTACATTGCCCCCTCCTTATGGGCAGCCTCCAGATGCCCCTCAGGGGCTTCTTTTCCGGGTGACACTAGAAATAGGCTTGTACTTTTTGTGGGGCATGCACATTAGCAACTGGTTCCCAAGAATTCTCCTCTGGGTCATAACCTTTCCATTTGATCAAGAATTGTGTTTGGCCCCTCTTGGTTTTACAATCCAGCACAGTTTCAACTTCATATTCCTTCTTGCCTTCGACGAGCAATAGAGAAGGGCTTTCCGGATCCCGGTTGGGTAAAGGGTTAGGCACCGTTGATTTCAGTAAAGAAATATGGAATACCGGATTAATTTTCAGATTCTTAGGTAGTATTAATGCAAAGGCCACAGGGTTGATTTTCCTTTTAACTGGAAAAGGCTCCAAGTATTTCGGACCAAGTTTCTTGGAGGGACATCTAAGTTTTAAATTTACAGTAGATAACCAGACCTGGTCTCCCGGTTCCAGATTCAAGTTACCCCTCTTCTTGTCAAAAAAATTTTTGTTGCTTGCCTGGGCTTTAGAGATGGTATCCCGGAGTAATTTGTTGTTAGATTTGAAAAAGTTCAGTCTGTCTTGTACAGCGGGTACGGAAGACTCTATAGGCAACTCAGGCAGGAAGGAAGGGTGGTATCCATAATTGGCAAAAAAATGTGATTGCTTGGTAGCAGAGTGAATGGAGTTATTATAAGTAAACTCCGCCAGTGGGAGAAGGGGTGACCAGTCATCCTGAGAGAAAGAGGTGAAGCAACGCAAGTATTGCTCCAAGGTCTGGTTAGTTCTCTCCGTCTGTCCATTTGTCTGAGGGTGGTAAGCAGTGGACAGACGGAGTTCAAAGTTTAAAGCCTCACATAATGCCCTCCAAAATCTGGAGGTGAATTGCACCCCTTGGTCAGAGACGATGTTGTCAGGGATACCATGCAGTCTTACAATTTCCTTGATAAATGTGGAGGCAGTCTCAGCAGCAGAAGGGGTGCCTTGCAGGGGTACAAAATATGCCATTTTGGTCAGACGATCAACAACAAATAGAGGTAAAGTTCTCAGACTGGGGAAGCTCCACAACAAAATCCATAGATATCATGCTCCAAGGTTTCTTTGGCACAGGAAGACATTCCAGTAGACCCCAAGTCTTGGCTTGATTGGTTTTGCAGCGTAGGCATGTCACACAGGATTTTATATATTTGTTACAGTCCTTGTAGACGTATAAAAACTAAGCAATGGGACTTTTGGGGGCACAACGGTATTAAACTAAAGAAAAGTAAATAGGGTTTTTTGAGATTTTATTATTAACGTACAAAAACACAGAAAAGAAACAGAGGTTTAAAAACAGGTCTGACTAGGCATGAAACCTAATTAAATACACCATATTGGATCCTATCCTGCAAGCTTTTATAAAATTGCTCGTAGCTACAGGTAGACAATTCAAACACTCATTCCAAACAGAAAAAAGTAAACTTCCCCAAACATAGGGTGATGGAAGAATATGGAGTTGGGATTGAAAGAATGCTGCAGGTCTGGTATTCCAAGGTAAGATGCTCTCTAATTGCTCTACATGTTTCACGTTGACAAAGATCGCTTCTTCAGGAGCTAGAGGTTCTATTAAAAATGCACAGAAAAAGAGAAGACAAAAATATATATCACAATGACAATAATTATACCCTGTTGTCAAAACGTAGACTTAAAAAAAAAAAGGTATACATATAAAAATCTAGCGGGAAAGGGGGAGGAAGAGAGAGGGAGGGGGGGAGGGGGAAGAGGGAAATGGGAAGCGGGGGAGCAGGGAAGGGGAAGTGACTATATATAAAAAATCGTATCAAGTTGGGGTCTATATATTAACATACAAAAAATGTTTGTACCAAAAGTAAAACGCTTACCAATTAGGTATGGTGAATATGGATGCTCTCAGTAACACGGGTAATCAGTAGATCGCTGGAGCGATCGGAAGTGATAGTATCTGAGTTGGATCAGAAAAGCAGCGGTCAGAGCCAGGAGCCTTCCAGGTGCATATAACATCGAATAGTCATGGGTAGAAGGAATAGCTTTTGTGAGCTACAATTCTGATGTGTGAGAGGAACATAGTCAAAAATCACAGTTTGCAGAAATGACGGTCAGCATAAATTGCAAGACCAGTCATTGTTTGCATGTAAAAAAATAGTCCTTGCAGGGAAAACAAAAAGCTAAACTTACCCAGAGACAGATGGATTGTGCCCCCTGGCTACGCCAATCTGTACCTGGGGGGGTGGGAACGTCATCTGTTTTCTCGAGATCAATGTACAGAATGCCTAGACCAAATTTTGATCTGGAAACGCTACATAGATGAAATTTTTATCATTTGGACAGGTACTAAAAAGACCTTACAACAATTCATACAGATGTTAAATGTAAATCACTTTAACTTAAAATTTTTCGTACCAATGTAATGCTAAAACCATTAGTTTTTTGGATCTCGAGATATACAAAGACGCCAATAACACCTTGTCAACAAATCTATTTTGAAAAACAACAGCAGGGAATACACTGCTACATGCCACGAGTGCACAGCCACCCACCCACCCTCATTAGAAGCATACCGTATGTGCAATACATCCGCCTTCGCCAAAACTGCACCCAAATGACAGATTTCCAACACCAAGCGAACCTGCTCAGATCTCTGTTGTTAGCTAGAGGTTATAGTCGATCCCTTCTACGTAAGGCCTTTAACAAAGACAAAAGTAAATCACGGAACGATTTACTATATACCAAAAAAGCCCGATCACAGAATCCCACCGTTAAATTGATCACCCAATTCTCTTCCCATCATCAGGACATCAATAACATTCTAAAAAAACACTGGCACTTCCTAATAGAGGACCCTATTCTGAAGAAATATGTTAATACATATCCAGAAATAGTTTACAGACGCACAGTGTCCCTTAAGGATAGACTTGTATCTAGCCAATACAAAGCCTTTAACCCAGCTTCCCTCCGGGGACCAAGGGGCACATCGCCCTGTGGTAGCTGCTCTTTTTGTCCGTGGATATCTTCTGAATATCCTATCTCCCTTCCAAATGGCGAAATTTATCATCCTAAATTTTCAGCGACATGTTGCACACAAGGGGTGATATACTTGATGACCTGTACCTGTGGGGTTTTTTATGTGGGAAAGACGGCCAGACAGCTAAGACAAAGAATTAACGACCATGTCTATTACTCAGGGAATGGGAAGATGCTCACACCCGTGAGCAGACACCTTGATTTATATCATCGGTTTGACACGTCATGTATCTCCTTTGCTGTTCTGGCCGTCATCCCCAAAAATCCCAGAGGTGGTGAATGGGACAAGTTCATTTTACAAAAAGAGACCCTGTGGATCGAGCGCCTAAATGCCACCAGAGCACCTGGCCTGAACGAATCCCATTCATATAAACCCTTTTTTGATCTTGCAGTCATCTCTGAAAATCCCCCCATTGTGTTTCATTATTAGCGAAACAAATTCTCCATTTGGATTCAATAGCATAATTTAGTTTACTTTGATCTTTACCCCAGACCAACATACTTTTAAGCCCCTTCCCTTTGAACTGTAAATCGATACTTTGAATGTTTATATACAGTGTTGGATTCCAGTTGGATTTATAATTATGTATATATTATTGTGCATACAAATTGTATACCTTTTTTCCCTTATTTTATTCCCTCCCCCCTGTGGTGACTTTGGTATCGATCCCTTAGTGTTGGTCTCCCTTGGAATTGTTTGGCCTTCGCCCTTGGTGAGTTCTGTTGCATAGCGCCGCACATCCTGTTCGATCCTCCGACCGGATGTGCGGCGAACGACGGGGCATGGGGACCTGTTCGGATTCCCCTAGCCTCTGCCCCTGCTGTCTGCGCATTGGCCGGACCTCGTCCCTCTGTGCCCTGGTTCAGCGCATGCGCGGAGTTACCCCTGCCGCTCTTGCGTCGTTTTGCGTGGAGGTGACGTTGCTCAGCGCATGCGCGGCAGCCCGCAATGGGGCCGGGGGACGCCGTGCTCCACGAAGCCGGCTGCTTCCGGTCAGGGCTGCCTATATAGGGACATGTTGTTGTCCGTTTTAGGAGCATTGACAAGGCACTGGCCTAATTGAGCGGCGCACTCCCAAACCTTTTTCCATCTGTCTCTGGGTAAGTTTAGCCTTTTGTTTTCCCTGCAAGGAGTATTTTTTACATGCAAACAATGACTGGTCTTGAAATTTATGCTGACCGTCATTTCTGCAAACTGTGATTTTTGCTAATGTGGTACACAGATAATGCGCCCCCTTTCCTGTGTGCCAAACACTGCGCTTATGGGGTGAGTCCCTCCCTCTGAGCCGCTGCTTACAATTAAACCTCAATTGATATAAAACAAAATAAATGATACACTAAATAATCGCCCTCACCAATAGTGTGATCAAATAGCAGCGCTAAAAATCTAAAATATACACCCTAATTAAAGAAATATTGTATAAACAGTGATCGCTCAATGTGATAACAACAAAAAAATATTATATATAAATATTAATATTATGTGTCCAAAAAAATGCCAGACAGTGTTTCTAATAAACACCCATCATACAGTTCATTTGTGTATAACACCAAAGAAAAGTTCAATAAAAAAGTCCAAACGTAAATGGTGCCTCAGTGAAATAAAGGTGACAGTATCAAAGTAATGATCTTCAATGATAATATCTTCCACCACACCGCCGTGAATGTGATTCCACTCCCCTTCAGCGAGCAAACTCACCAGCTTTTTTTGCCTTACACTCTCGTGTTTGGCTTGTAGGCTTTTCCCACACAGTGGGGGTAAAGTGATAACCTCCAATCAGTATCCGTATGGTAAACCGCAGCGTATGAACAAATGCTCTATTTTCCAATTTTCAAAAACGCAAAGCAGCACAGCAATACTTGGTTGTTACCAACAGCACTTCAAACGGTAACCTGGACGTATGGTGGTCACGGCGGACCCAGGTGCTTAGTGAACGTACACACTCTCACCCGTCCCTTGGAGCCCTCCGTAGCCACTTCCCCGCTCACTCGTATGGCGCCGCCTGTCACAGCGTCCTACGTCAGACTTCCTTGATTGCCGTATAGCCACGCCCCGACATGTTTCGTCACACCGGACTTATTCATGGGATTGGCTAGACGGACTGGCAATCTTCCTTATATATCCTCCCCCCGCATGACGCGCAATGTCGATGATACTGCGCTTGCGCGCTCCCTGTGTCCCCGTTCACACCATACGTGGACATTGCTTTAAAACACAGTGTAAAAGACATCGAAACTTAAAAAATTAGCCTAAAGTTACTAAAGCATTGTATCTAGCAACTATCCCACTCGCTGATTGTTGATCACACACACCATCAATGAGGGGCATCTATCTTCCATTCTAACGGCTATTAGCACATTCTATATGTGCAGTAGTAGCTGTACAATGATAATGGAGATGTTACCATCTTTATAAAAATCTACTTTATCAAATAATAAAAGTTATAATTATAAAATTAATAAAATTAATAAAATAAATTCTTGAATGGTTGGAACTCTGAATTTTATATCTAATAATGCAAAATCCAAACTAAACACATATCCCCCATAGATCTTTCCTGTTATTTACATGATTTTCCCTCTCTATCATGCCGGTAAACTCCCGCATGTATACAGATCAAGCGGTTTACAGACACTTTCATATTCCCATAAATTTCCTTGCTAATTCATCTCCTAATAGGTGGTTTCTCCGTTGCGTTGGTGTTATAGAAATTCCACCTATCACCATTTATGGGAGTAGGTATCTTGTGGCCTTGGACCCTCAACCCTCAGCTCAAAAGTCGTTAATGAAACAGTTGAGGTCCAGTTCTATATTTAAACCCCCAGGAAAAAGACATTTAAACAAGTATATCCATCGTGTTTCACGTTGGGATAAATCCCTTATTCTATTGGAGCCCCTCCACGATGGGTACACTATGTCTATTCCACAAAATTGAAGTAGACTCGGGTCTTGATTATGCTTCTCCCTAAAATGAAGGGATACGCTATGGTACTTGAAACCATTTTTGATATTGGTCAGATGTTCAGAAATGCGAATTCTCAGTAACCTCTTTGTGCGTCCTACATAATGTAACCACATTAAATACACTACGTATGATGAATTACACGTTATAAATTCTTTAATTTCAAATGTTTCATTTGCTTGGTTGGTGATGCTCTTCATGTTTCTATTTCTAATCCTTACTGTTCTGCAGCACACACATTTATTACATGGATAAAAACCATTGAGATTTATTTTGATGGATGGCCGGCCTGGTGGGTCGAGGATTTTTTTCACTACCCTATCCCCAAAATTGGGGGCCCTCCTGTAGATGAATTTGGGGGTTTCAGGTAGCAATTCTCCCAGGTGACGATCCCTCCGGAGAATGTACCAGTATTTTTTAAAAATCCTCTCAATATCTCTATATTGGTTGTGATAGTTGGATATAAATCCCCACTGTTGTTTCTCATTAAATTTGGTTCTATCTTTACTTTTCAGCATTTCTTCCCTTGGTAAAATCGCTATCTGCTCTATAACTTCATCTACAGATTTCTCTGCATAGCCTCTCTGTAGGAACCTCTCCTTCAGCACATTTGCCTGAGAGTAATATTTCTCCTGTTCTGTGCAGTTTCGACGGACTCTCATAAATTGACCCTTCGGAATGTTCTTTATCCATACAGGGTGGTGACCACTCCTGATGGACAAAAAACTATTCCGGTCCGTCGGTTTAAAATACACACAGGTTGTTAGAACTTCATCTTTTCTTTGGATTGTAACATCCAAAAAATTAATGCTTGCGTTGCTGATTTGTGCCTCCAGTTTAATGTTGTTATTGTTAGTATTGAGATACCCAAGAAACTTCTCAACAGATTCCTTGGGCCCTTCCCAGATCAATAGGAGATCGTCTATGAAACGCCTGTAAAATTTAAGTTGGGGGGGAGGTCTACTGAAAATGAACCTGTCCTCCCATTCGGCCATGAAGAGGTTGGCGAGGCTAGGGGCAAACTTAGCTCCCATAGCCACGCCAACCCGCTGGGAGAAAAAATGTCCATTCCACCAAAAATAATTATGCGACATGCAGAAGTCAAGGGCCTGACCCACAAATCTCTTCTGCATGTCGGGTATGTCCTCCCTTTTGCTCAGAGCCCAATTTAGTGACAGAGATGCGTCCTCATGTGAAATAATCGTATATAATGAGGATACGTCTGCTGTCACCAAAAATGTTTCAATATTTGGGTTCAAACGTATCTCCCCCAGCTTTTGTAACAAGTCCGTGGTATCTCTAAGGTAGGCCCTGGTGGTTTTCACACTAGGTTGGAGGAACCTGTCAAGATATTCTCCCAGCCTAGCTGTGACCGATCCTATCCCGTTAACTATCGGGCGAGCTGGAGGTATTTTAGCATCCTTATGGATTTTGGGGAGTGTGTATATCACCGGAATCCTACAGGCACAAAGAGGTTACTGAGAATTCGCATTTCTGAACATCTGACCAATATCAAAAATGGTTTCAAGTACCATAGCGTATCCCTTCATTTTAGGGAGAAGCATAATCAAGACCCGAGTCTACTTCAATTTTGTGGAATAGACATAGTGTACCCATCGTGGAGGGGCTCCAATAGAATAAGGGATTTATCCCAACGTGAAACACGATGGATATACTTGTTTAAATGTCTTTTTCCTGGGGGTTTAAATATAGAACTGGACCTCAACTGTTTCATTAACGACTTTTGAGCTGAGGGTTGAGGGTCCAAGGCCACAAGATACCTACTCCCATAAATGGTGATAGGTGGAATTTCTATAACACCAACGCAACGGAGAAACCACCTATTAGGAGATGAATTAGCAAGAAAATTTATGGGAATATGAAAGTGTCTGTAAACCGCTTGATCTGTATACATGCGGGAGTTTACCGGCATGATAGAGAGGGAAAATCATGTAAATAACAGGAAAGATCTATGGGGGATATGTGTTTAGTTTGGATTTTGCATTATTAGATATAAAATTCAGAGTTCCAACCATTCAAGAATTTATTTTATTAATTTTATTAATTTTATAATTATAACTTTTATTATTTGATAAAGTAGATTTTTATAAAGATGGTAACATCTCCATTATCATTGTACAGCTACTACTGCACATATAGAATGTGCTAATAGCCGTTAGAATGGAAGATAGATGCCCCTCATTGATGGTGTGTGTGATCAACAATCAGCGAGTGGGATAGTTGCTAGATACAATGCTTTAGTAACTTTAGGCTAATTTTTTAAGTTTCGATGTCTTTTACACTGTGTTTTAAAGCAATGTCCACGAATGGTGTGAACGGGGACACAGGGAGCGCGCAAGCGCAGTATCATCGACATTGCGCGTCATGCGGGGGGATGATATATAAGGAAGATTGCCAGTCCGTCTAGCCAATCCCATGAATAAGTCCGGTGTGACGAAACATGTCGGGGCGTGGCTATACGGCAATCAAGGAAGTCTGACGTAGGACGCTGTGACAGGCGGCGCCATACGAGTGAGCGGGGAAGTGGCTACGGAGGGCTCCAAGGGACGGGTGAGAGTGTGTACGTTCACTAAGCACCTGGGTCCGCCGTGACCACCATACGTCCAGGTTACCGTTTGAAGTGCTGTTGGTAACAACCAAGTATTGCTGTGCTGCTTTGCGTTTTTGAAAATTGGAAAATAGAGCATTTGTTCATACGCTGCGGTTTACCATACGGATACTGATTGGAGGTTATCACTTTACCCCCACTGTGTGGGAAAAGCCTACAAGCCAAACACGAGAGTGTAAGGCAAAAAAAGCTGGTGAGTTTGCTCGCTGAAGGGGAGTGGAATCACATTCACGGCGGTGTGGTGGAAGATATTATCATTGAAGATCATTACTTTGATACTGTCACCTTTATTTCACTGAGGCACCATTTACGTTTGGACTTTTTTATTGAACTTTTCTTTGGTGTTATACACAAATGAACTGTATGATGGGTGTTTATTAGAAACACTGTCTGGCATTTTTTTGGACACATAATATTAATATTTATATATAATATTTTTTTGTTGTTATCACATTGAGCGATCACTGTTTATACAATATTTCTTTAATTAGGGTGTATATTTTAGATTTTTAGCGCTGCTATTTGATCACACTATTGGTGAGGGCGATTATTTAGTGTATCATTTATTTTGTTTTATATAAACTGTGATTTTTGACTATGTTCCTCTCACACATCAGAATTATAGCTCACAAAAGCTATTCCTTCTACCCATGACTATTCGATGTTATATGCACCTGGGAGGCTTCTTGCTCTGACCGCTGCTTTTCTGATCCAACTCAGATACTATCACTTCCGATCGCTCCAGCAATCTACTGATTACCCGTGTTACTGAGAGCATCCATATTCACCATACCTAATTGTTAAGCGTTCTACTTTTGGTAGAAACATTTTTTGTATGTTAATATATAGACCCCAACTTGATACGATTTTTTATATATAGTCACTTCCCCTTCCCTCCTCCCCCTCTCTCTTCCTCCCCCCTTTCTCGCTTTTTGTCCCTTCCATACCTGCAATATGGTCTGAATAATTGATGATCGTATATGACCGTATAACTTTTTAGTTTTTATCTGGAGCTCACCCATCACCACTTATTTATTTTAATCCATATCAATAACGCCTCCCATGCCCCATGTATTGGCTGCCCTAGACCACCAGGTTGTGCTGTCCTTCCTTTTGAGACCATAATCTTTTATAGGGTCTCTCCCTTAGATCACCACGGGAGGGTGGAATTTCTCACATAGATTTTTATATGTATACCTTTTTTTTGAAGTCTACGTTTTGACAACAGTGTATAAATATGGTCATTGTGATATATATTTTTGTCTTCTCTTTTTCTGTGCATTTTTAATAGAACCTCTAGCTCCTGAAGAAGCGTTCTTTGTCAACGTGAAACATGTAGAGCAATTAGAGAGCATCTTACCTTGGAATACCAGACCTGCAGCATTCTTTCAATCCCAACTCCATATTCTTCCATCACCCTATGTTTGGGGAAGTTTACTTTTTTTCTGTTTGGAATGAGTTTTTGAATTGCCTACCTTTAGCTATGAGGGATTTTGTAAGAGCTTGCAGGATAGGATCCAATATGGTGTATTTAATTAGGTTTCATGCCTAGTCAGACCTGTTTTTAAACCTCTATGTTTGTTTTCTGTGTTTTTGTACGTTAATAAAATCTCAAAAAACCCTATTTACTTTTCTGTAGTTTAATACCGTTGTGCCCCCAAAAGTCCCATTGCCTAGTTTTTATACGTCTACAATTACAATGTTGGGGACGTTGGCACAAATTGTTATCAAGTACCTACAGAGTCACCCTGTATTTTAGGTACTTTACAACTAGGACCTTTTTCTTGTTATTTGTTACAGTCCTGTATAAGGTCAGGCCACCAGAAGGAAGGGGAAATTAAGTCTAAAGTGGGGACGGAAAGTATTCAGACCCCGTTAAATTTACCACTCTGTTATATTGCAGCCATTTGCTAAAATCATTTAAGTTCATTTTTTTCCCCTTCATTAATGTACACACAGCACCCTATATTGACAGAAAAACACAGAATTGTTGACATTTTTGCAGATTAAAAAAGAAAAACTGAAATATCACATGGTCCTAAGTATTCAGACCCTTTGCTCAGTATTTAGTAGAAGCACCCTTTTGATCTAATACAGCCAACGAGTCTTTTTGGGAATGATGCAACAAGTTTTTCACACCTGGATTTGGGGATCCTCTGCCATTCCTCCTTGCAGATCCTCTCCAGTTCTGTCAGGTTGGATGTTAAACGTTGGTGGACAGCCATTTTTAGGTCTCTCCAGAGATGCTCAATTGGGTTTAACTCACGGCTCTGGCTGGGCCATTCAAGAACAGTCACAGAGTTGTTGTGAAGCCATGCCTTCATTATTTTAGCTGTGTGCTTAGGGTCATTGTCTTGTTGGAAGGTAAACCTTCCGCCCAGTCTGAGGTCCTGAGCACTCTGGAGAAGGTTTTCGTCCAGGATACCCCTGTACTTGGCCACATTGATCTTTCCCTCGATTGCAACCAGTCATCCTGTCCCTGCAGCTGAAAAACACCCCCACAGCATGATTCTGCCACCACCATGCTTCACTGTTGGGACTGTATTGGACAGGTGATGAGCAGTGCCTGGTTTTCTCCACACATACCGCTTAGAATTAAGGTCAAAAAGTTCTACCTTGGTCTCATCAGACCAGAGAATCTTATTTCTCACCATCTTGGAGTCCTTGGGGTTTTTTTTAGCATACTCCATGCAGGCTTTCATGTGTCTTGCACTGAGGAGAGGCTTCCGTCGGGCCACTCTGCCATAAAGCCCTGACTGGTGGAGGGCTGCAGTGATGGCTGACTTTCTACAACTTTCTCCCATCTCCCGATTGCATCTCTGGAGCTCTGCCACAGTGATCTTTGGGTTCTTCTTTACCTCTCTCACCAAGGCTCTTCTCCCTCGATAGCTCAGTTTGGCCAGATGGCCAGCTCTAGCAAGGTTTCTGGTCATCCCAAATGTCTGTGCCTTGCCACAATATTGTCTCTGAGCTCTTCAGGCAGTTCCTTTGACCTCATCATTCTCATTTGCTCTGACATGCACTGTGAGATGTAAGGTCTTATATAGACAGGTGTGTGGCTTTCCTAATCAAGTCCAATCAGTAAAATCAAACACAGCTGGACTCAAATGAAGGTGTAGAACCATCTCAAGGATGATCAGAAGAAATGGACAGCACCCGAGTTAAATATATGAGTGTCACAGCAAAGGGTCTGAATACTTAGGACCATGTGATATTTCAGTTTTTCTTTTTTAATAAATCTGCAAAAATGTCAACAATTCTGTTTTTTTGTCAATATGGGGTGCTGTGTGTACATTAATGAGGAAAAAAATGAACGTAAATGACTTTAGCAAGTGGCTTCAATATAACAAAGAGTGAAAAATTTAAGGGGGTCTGAATACTTTCAGTCCCCACTGTATACTCCTATGGATACCGAAATGGCCCGCCAATGGGGTGATCATGGTACCGTTTAAGAATAGAGACTCTGAACTGTTCCGGGACAAAGATCTGTTCTTTGTGATAATAGAGTCAGTCTTAACTGGAGAGGTAAATCTTGAGAAGGGGGGTGCTCCATCACAAATGCCTTAATTTTGGACATCAGGTCTGATTGAAGAAGGAAGAAGTTCTTGGCCAGCAGGATAGTGTCTGGCTCCGAGGGTCAGACTGGACCATGGAACATGCGCGGCAGTGCGCCTGGTTTTTCATTCTTAGAACCAGGACAGAAGGTGGAATATGAAGCGAGAGAAAAACAATGTCCATCTTGCCTGCCGGGGTCTTAGTCTCTTGGCTGTTCTCAAATATTCCAAGGTTTTTTGGTTGGTGAAGATGAGGATAGGGTGAGAGGCTCCCTCCAACAAGTAACACCATTCTTCAAGTGCAGCTTTAATGGCCAACAATTCCCGATCTCCAACATCATAGTTCCTCTCAGAAGGATTCAGTTTCTTGGAGAAGAAGGCCACGGGATGCAGTAAAGATTTAGGGCCCTGTTGCTGAGATAAAATGGCCCCTATGGCGTTCTCAGAGGCATCTACCTCCAAAACATAGGCCCAGGCTGGGTCGGGATGCTTCAGAATGGGAGCCAAGGTGAACAAGGTGTTTAATTGTTCAAAGGATGCTTGTGCTTCAGGGGCCCATCGGAAGGGAACATGCTGTTTGGTTAGTTGTGTAATAGGAGAAATAATGCCAGAAAAGTTAATAAACTTCCAATAAAAGTTAGCAAATCCCACGAACCTTTGTACAGCTTTACTGTCCGTAGGGGCTGGCCATTCCAGGTGTTATGACTGGTTTCTGATTGGGACTCTAAAACAAAAGTTAATACTGCAGCTGCAGGAGCAGATTCACAGGACTCAATCACAGTGTTTAAAATGTCCATTCAGTGTCAAAATGTATTATTACATGTTATTTTATACATGGATAAGAAAGGGGTGGTTTGAGATGTTATTAAAAACTAACAAATAGAAATATATTATTAAAAGCTAGCGAATAGAACAATTGCAAAAGTAAAACCTTGAGAAGGGAGGGGGGAGTAGAGAGCATTTAGTAGGAGATGTGACTGTTAGGTGAAGGTTACAGAACATATTTCAACAGTGAGAACAAAATGGAGTCTCTTGTGCTTAAATGAACAGTACAGTGAATGTCCATGTAATCTCCCTCCTTTTTTTGACACCATTCTTCTCCGCATTACATTCAGCCGATTGCTGGTAACTCCTGTTACATTGGTGCAGAGAGACGGAGTCCTGTTCAGCTCTCTCCTAGCTGTCTCACAATAATGGGTTCATCAGGGCTGGTGGTACATTCGTTGGTACAGCGGGTAGTCACACAGAGGCATAGCCTGATGAGGAAGTAAATAACAAATATGAGAAATAGGAACATCACAATGTAAACGCCTAGTTTCTGTAACCATGTTGCTATGCCATATAAAAAGTCACCAAAACCTCCTAAACCCTGAAAGGGGTTCCATCCATCTTTAGCAATATGCCTAGCCTTATTCTGTAGTTCTCTTATCTTAGCAAGATGCCCTTTAATAATGTCCTCATTATCAGAAATGTATATACAACAGTCAGTGTGAAATACCTTACACATCCCACCTTGAGCTGCAGTGAGCTAATTTAGCATTAATCTGTGCTCTAATACTACTTTTTTAAGCTGAGCCATTTCTTCATTTAATAAACCTATATCAATGGTAGTAAGGTTAATGACCTCATCTACAATTCTAGTGTAATTATTTATTCTTTTCATTGCTTAAATTCCCCATCCTGTCCAGGAAGGGAACCATGACCATGCCATGTCACCTTCAGTGAACAGCTCTCTTTTAAACACTAAAGGGTATTTTGATCTGGTCGCACTGTATCTTTGCGAACAGCCAAAGCAGGTGCTAACTTCCCAATATAGCATGTACCTGTAACATTAGTAGGAAGCCAGGTGTAAGCTTTATTTCCACATATATAGTATAACCCTCTACGTATGGATGGTATGCCTGCTCCTAAAAAACTGGAAGCAATAACATGGAATCTCAGGTAACCGATATTTTCACATATTGGGAACTGTGAGCAATTTGTGCAATAAAGGGTTCTATTTAGTTCTGGATCTGGGATATAATAATATTGACCATAGTTTCCTCCATAAACTGTAATTTTTGCTCCGGTGCAATCTGAACTGCCAAACCGTGTACATTTAGTGTTAAATGGGCATGTAAAGTTTAAACAAATCTGTGGAGTGTTTATCTGTTTTAAAACCATCAAAGTTACGGATCTGTGCTCATTAGCTGTGGAGACTATGTATGAGCCATTTATTCTGGTCCTGTTTAGATCAGTGACGTTGAGAGGCATTGCTATCATGGGTATTGTTCCTGTTTGGGGATGTAAGTGAGAACACACCCAGCAGTTACTAGCATTGGTATGGATTGCATACAATTTTAACATGTGGATGAAAGCATTATTTTTCCATGTCTCAGTTCTCACAAACAAAAAAAGAAAAGAAACATTTTTTCAAAGGATATCATTACTTCAGGATTTTCTTGCAGTGACTGGCGTGAATCCAGGTGAGCTTTCCTTCCAACTTAACTGTGGAACCGGTTATCAAAAGCACCAAATGTGGTGTGTCAAATTTTGGTTCTAGTGGCTTTCTGACGTGTCGCTTGACCACTACCCAGTCATCTGGTTGGATTCTGTGAATACCTGAAGCAGAATCTGGGTCGGGGATAGATTTATAAACATCTTCATGTATTTTATTCAATGTTCTTTGCAAAATCTGAACATATTCTAACAGGCTAGAGTAAGAAGCCTGCAACTGTTGGGCAAAATATAGCCATGTTTTGGGTGGCCCTCCAAATAAAATCTCATAGGGGGACAGCCCACGTGGTTGTTTAGGGGTAGTAAGTACAGAATATAGGGCTAATGGCAAAGCTTCCACCCATCCTTTTCCTGTATCTGCTTTAATTTTTGCACATCTGTTTTTCAAAATTCCATTAAGTCTCTCAACTTTACCACTACTTTGTGGATGATAAGGTGTATGGAAAGCTTGCTGTATGTGAAGGGCTTCCATTACCTCTTTCATTACTTCCCCAGTAAAATGGGTTCCTCTGTCCCTTTCAATAGTTTCAGGAACTCCATATCTAAAAACTTTTTCATTCAAAATTTTCTTTGCTGTTTTTGCATTTGCTTTAGCTACTGGCCAGCTCTCGGGCCAACCTGAGAACATGTCAACACAAACGAAAGCGTACTCATAGGTGCCTATTCTGGGCATCTGAATGTAGTCTATTTGAATTCTTTGGAAAGGGAAGTCTGGCTTAGGAGAGTGCTTTTGGGGAACATGGACAGGCCTCCCTGCATTGTACAGAGCATGTGAGACATAAAGCACAAAACCTGGCTGCAAATGCACTAAATCCAGGTGCTATCCAATAGCAGTCAGTAAGTGCCACCATCGCTCCCTTAGCAAGATGACTGACGTCATGTGCCCATTGTGCTAAAACTGGGTACAAACTCCTGGGTAGACACCACCTGTTGTCAGCGCTCCACAGGCCCTGCTGATTTTGGGTAGTATTACATTTGATCCACTTATCCTTCTCTTCATCAGGGACCTGGTTCTGCAATTGAATTAGAGTTTCTACACCCCACTGCTCTTGATGAGGGGAATCTGTCCCCGCTACCTGAGCGACCCCTACAGTGTGACTCCAAATGCCATAAGGGCAGCATCCTTTGCCGCTTGATCTGCTAAAGCATTTCCTCTGGCTGTCATGTCATTTCCCCTTGCATGCCCTTTTACCTTCAAGATAGCAACTTATGCTGGTTTCTGAAAGGCCTCAAATAGCTGCTCTATGAGTTTTGCATGTCTCACTGGCTTCCCTGCACTAGTCACAAAGTTCTGTGCTTTCCAAATAGGCCCAAAATCGTGAGCTATTTCAAAAGCATATCTGCTGTCAGTGTAAACGTTTCCCCTTTGATTCTCTAGGAGATGACATGCTTTGACTACAGCACACAACTCCACTTCCTGTGCTGACATCTGGGGTGTCAATGCTTCCTGATGTAAAATGGTGTCTGTAGTGGTCACAGCAAACCCTGTGTGTGGCTTACCATCATCAGTGTAAAATTTGGAACCATCTACGAATAAGTGCGTGTCACAATCTGATAAAGGCTCATCTTTTGCTGGTGTGAAAGAGGCCCTTTCTACCTCCATCAGAGCCATACAATCATGAGAAAAACTCAGGTTCTACATCAGTACCATTTGTTGCATCTTCCTCATCAATTATAGGAAGAAGAGTAGCCGGATTTAAAGTAACACATTGTTTGATTGTTAAATTCGATGGAGCAAAAAGAGCAGACTGGTACTTGTCAAATCTACTGGCAGACACATGTCTGGTATTTACTTGATTCAAGATTTCCTGTACTGCATGTGGCACATACAGGATCAGAGTAGAATCTAGTACAAGCTCCGTTACTTTGTCTAGCAGCAAAATGCAGGCTGCTATGGCTCGCATACAACTGGGGAAGCCTTTGATGACAGGGTCTAATGAGGCTGATACATACATCACAGGCCTCTGTCTCCATGTAGCTGGGTGAGTACACCTGCAGCAAATCCATTGACTTCATGACAGAACGAGAAAGTCTTAGTATAGTCAGGAAGTCCAATGGTGGGAGCTTCAGACAAAATTTTAATAAGCTCCTTCATCTGCAATTCATTGTCCCATGTGAGTTTGAAAGGGTTTCTAGTGGTAGCCTCATATAGAGGAGCCATAAGTTCTGATGCATTTGGAATCCAGTCCCTACAATATCCCAATAACCCCAGTAAGGCACGTAGTTGCCGTACATTTCTTGGCTTTTCAAAGTTTTGTAGTTTTAACTCGATCTGGGGTTAAGTGACAGATTCCATGTGAAATGCAGTGACCCAGGAAGATCACTTTCTCTATGCAGTATTGTAGCTTATCTTTGCTAACTTTGTTGTTACTGTTATAGAGAAACATGAGAAGGCTTACTGTTTCTCTGCTACAAATGTCCTTTGTATCAGAACAATTAAGCAAATCATCGATGTACTGAAGCAAAACTGTTTGGGTGTGAGGGGGATCCATTGGTCCAATACTTGCTTTAACACAGTATATTATTTAGAGGGGCTACTCACACAGCCTTGGGGCAATCTTGTCCATGCTAACTTTTGGGCATCATGGGTAAATGAAAAAAGGTGCCAGCAATCTGGGTGCAGGGGCACCGAAAAGAAAGCATTTGCAAGATCAATCACTGTTAAGCAGGTGCTGGAGGCAAGTATTCCACTTAGTAAAGTGCGGGGGTTGGGCACGTTCGGGGTATCTGTCTCAATTATATTGTTAATGGCTCTCAAATCATGCACCATGCGGAATGTCACCTGCCACCCTTCTTGTCTGGCTTCTTTGCAATTGGGAACAGGGGTGTATTGACTTGGGACTTAATTGGGACAACAACCCGTGCTGCTTTCAGTTGAGCGATTTGATCCTTTAATCCCCTCAGTCTGAACAATACTCAGTGGGTACCGTTTAATCTGTGGGAGATGGGCTCCTGGTTTAATTTTTATCATAACTGGGGTGCAATTCAGCAGACCTAAATCATATTTGCTGGTGGCCCATAAATCAGCGGGAATCACTTTCAATTCTGGTGGAAATGGCGGAGTGGAGTCTTGGATTAAAAATACTCCACAGGCAGAATTTAAAACTTCTCCTGACAGACTACTGATCACTTGGACTCATGTAGGAGTGTAGTCTATGTTTGCTAAAATTTGGTTCAAAATGTCAGCTCCCAAAAGCTTTGTAGGAACTGTGTCTGAAACTAACACTTTAGTGACAATTTCTGTTTGCTGTCCTAGCCTGAGTTTAAGTGGCTTGGACTCAACCAAATCAGTAAAGGTCCCGGTTAGGCCAACACCAGAGATAACATTTGTAGATAATAATCCTGGAGGTAAGTCCTCTATATTAAAAACACTTCGACCAGTATCGATTAAACAAGTTAATTTTGTTTCTTCTCAAGGATAGGGGAGTTCTTGTAAAAATACTTTTACTCTGGCCTCGGGACCATTGACTCCCCTATTTAACATGATTGATACCGGCATGCCATTTTCCTATGCCTGATCCACTGCTTTTGGCAGAGAACTGGGATCAGCATTAGGTGCCTCTAAGCTCTTTCCAAGTCTACGGTCAGGAAGATGGTAGGATTTGGCTATGTGTCCTTCCCCATCACAATTGTAGCATGTAATTGGTCCCCGATTGCCATGATTTCTGATATTGCCTTTACCTCTTCCTCTTCCTGCTTCCCCATGTACATAACATTGGGTTTGCTGTCTTTTTGGTTAATCCTGTTTTCTATGGATAACAGGATAGGCAGGACGTCTCAAATAGATATATTGCCTGCCTCAGGCCTTGCTGTGAACAACTTTTCTTTCAACTGGGGTTTTAAACCATCAAGAAACCTTTGTTTCACCAGTTGTGTAGATGGACTTGCAGTTTCTCCCGCCTTCTCTTCCTCTATTTTAATGCCTGCTTCCTCAGCCATATCGCTTAACCGCCTCCAATAAGCCCCTGCGGCTTCCTCTTTCCCTTGCTTAGCATTCATAAATTCAGCATGTCTGGTTTGTCCATATATTTGGGGCAATTTTTCCTTCAATTTCTCACAAACCTCCCATCCACTAATCATCTTACCTAGATTTTGGACATCTGCACCACATTCTTTAAGTATATAGCCAGACATGTTGCTTCCCACTGCTTTAATAAGAAGCTGATAAATGTCAGTAGCAGAAGCCTCATATGCTTCCTGTGCAGCACTTAGTTTGTTTGCAAACCCAATTGGATTCTTTCTAGGATCTCCCAATCCCTCTAATATGTCTCTCATATTTTGGGGACTAAAAGGTACATGCCATTTAACTTGAGACTTGCTGTCAACAGCATTACCTTCAAAAACGAATTGGGTTCTGACAGGATAAACTGCAACAGATTGCTCTGTGCCAGGGGCAGAAGGGGTGGCATTTCCCTTCCTTCTCTCTTCATCTTGCTGCCACAATTTGGAAATTATGGTTTGCTCCAGAAGTTCAGACTATCTCTCTTTTTCTGGCCAAAGCCTTAAGTTCAGAGAGATCTAGTTTTGCATATGTGCCTTTTGATTTATGCCAATCGTCTGTTTCTAGGATACGAGCCAAATCCCTCTTTGTAGGTTGATATGGGGCTGTTAAACCTCTACTCTCTACTATATTGCATAGCTCATCTTTTGTGCATTTCATGTAATCTAATTCTTTTGCTTAAGCCAAGCTGGCAGCTACATAAGGTGTGGGGTCCTCCTCTACAGAGTCTTCTGGCCAAACGTAGTAAATTTGGGCAGTACTTTTATTAAACATCTCCATCAAGCCAGTTTGATTTGCTACTTTAGCTTCTGTCTCCCATGTGCAAGCCATTCTCCATGTTCCTTCACTGCACATTAGTGGGCCATAATCGTGCAGAAAAGTTTGCCATACTTTTAAATCAAAAGTCCCGTCAGATTTTAAAGGTTTAGCTGTTCCCTTTGTCCATTCTACCCATTTATCTAGGGGCTCAGTATTGGCGGAATCGTACCTTCGGTTCATATATTCTCTAGCGCTCATCTTGCGCTGGGCATTGTCTGAAGGCCTCTCTCCCTTCATTCCCTTAATTTAATGCCCATAATGACGGGACAGTCTTCTCTACTTGTGCCTATACCCTCTTGCCTCTAAAACAAGTAGTACAGCAAATCTGCAGATTTACAAGAATAGTCTCCACTTATCTACGTGGATAGAAGGGGTTTATGACAATAGACAAAACACTCATTTAGAGACCCTCCTTGTCTCTTCTCTGAGTTTAATCTGACCCTACCATGCGCCTCTGACCCAGGTCGCCCACAAGAAGTCAACGCAGGGAACCGCAGAGGATTTTCCCTATTCACACAGTGTCCAACCCGTGAAGGGGGACACAAACACATTCACACACACACACGTTACCCAACCAGAAAGGTCAGAGTGGTCTGGTTTCCTTGAGAACCAACAAGATACATAGGAAAGGCAGAAATATAGCAAGCGTAAGGGCAGCTTACCTAGCCGGCATTTGAGGTCTGTGTTTCCCGATGATCCCAATCGAAGCGCAGTTCCTTCTGGAAACTCTGCCACACTCCTGATTTTTGACTCGCCAAGCTGTTATGACTGATTTCTGATTGGAACTCTAAAACAAAAGTTAATACTGCAGCTGCAGGAACAGATTCACAGGACTCAATCACTGTTTAAAATGTCCGTTCAGTGTCAAAATTTATAATTTCATGTTATTTTATACATAGATAAGAAAGGGGTGGTGTGAGATGTTATTAAAAACTAACAAAGAAATATGTTATTAAAAACTAACAAATAGAAATTAAAAGCTAGCGAATAGAAAAAATGCAAAAGTAAAACCTTGAGAAGGGAGGGGGGAGTACAGAGCGTTTAGTTGGAGCTGTGACTGTGGGTTAGGTCAAGGTTACAGAACATATTTCAACAGTGAGAACAAAATGGAGTCTCTTTTGCTTAAATGAACAGTACAGTATATGTCCATGTCACAGGACTGCAGCAACCTTCTGGGGATCCATGGTGTAAGGAGATTCCATAATACATTTCATTATTGATTAATTGTTGATTTCACCCTGTTCATGAGATATGTTCAGGGTTTGCTTATTTGCTTTATGATTAGAAAAATATCTTGGTATATTTTAGTGAATGTGACAAACTGTCTTATGATTATCTCATTCCAATATCACCCTGTCTGTCTATTCCTGTCTGATGTCTTCATCTTAGGAAACATCTGTCTGTGGTTTTTATCTCTGTACACTGTTGCTGGGCATAAGAGGGCCAACAGCAGCTAACATTAGTTTTTTAGGGAAGCTGTGGTTGGACACCTCATGGTCTGGCAGACGGTGACAGAAAATAAGGAAACTTTTGACCTATTAACTTGAACTATAGGGGTTAACATTTTAACATTTAAGATCACAAGATGAAGGCATTATTAAAGTATGGAAAATCAAATCACAAGATTAAGAAATTACTAATATGCTAATGAACTTTGTTGTGTATTATTTTGATTGGCCCCCCAAAATGGGGCAGAGTCTTGTAAAGACAGCATAAAAAGCCTATCCTCAGAATAAACCATTGTAATCATTCAATACGTACATTGTGTATGTGTAATTGATTAACCGCCGGCGAGGACCTCCACTGAGCCATCTCCAGAGCCTAGGCCACAAGGAGAAGACGGGCGCCTAACAGTTTTGGTACCAGGAGTGGGGTGTTTTGAACAGGTAAGTCACCTCCTTTTTACCTATTTTTTGGTAACTGGTGTTGATGCTTGCCTTGTTCAAATAACCTTGTATGTCCACCCACTTACATAACTGTGCCTTCGCAACGGGCTAGGCTGGCCCCTTGGAGGGTTAAAAAAAAAAAAAAAAGGGCTCGCAGGTTTTTTTTTTGGTTTTTTGTAGTCTGACTAGGTTGGTCTGACTGTGTTGAGTAGATATATGTGTGTTTAAAACTCGGGAAGTATAGAATACGCCCGTAGTATAAGGAGTGGCTAAGTGGACGCCCAATTTTTGGGGAAAATATTGAAAAGTGCACTTATAATAACATGTTAATGTAAATGTGACTTTATTTGGCCACTGTATATATAAGATTTTGCTTGTTTTCTTTTAGGTACCACCGTAAGTATTTAGAGTGTATAGAGAATTAGAGAATTAGAGATAAGTGTATGATATATATGTGTATGACAACTGAATGTAAAGTACTGTATTGATTTAGAGGATTTTTTTGTTAAGATATTGTATTACACATATATGTACTAAATGAACGACCTAAGACAGGAGCCTGACTGTAGTGAGATAGCGCCCGCCTGCCCACATTGCACCTTTGGTTTACTGTTCCTTAGTGTTGACAGGACGTGGATCCTGCTCACCACTAGACCAACCGGGTTTTCATACCGACTTGGTGCAAGGGGGGTTTATCCTACTGCAAGAAGGGGTACTCTATACCGAGTACTAAGAGTTTACCTTCATAGCTATTTCAACCCCACTGCCATAAGAGACCAAGGGACTTACTCCCAAGTCAGGGAACAGATTATAGCACAAACAGGTTGCTTTCATCTCTGTCCCTGTACTAGACACACACTACCAAGGTTATTAGATGGGGAATTCTGCGGCAACCCAGACCATGGCCAATCCATCTCCCTATGAGTATGTTAAAAACACACTACCGGGGCCACAGGTAGAACCGTTTTGGACACAGGTCAGAGAGAGGTGCCAACAGCTGGGGATACATGACCCGGGACCAGTGGGACCCTGTTCTGAGGATGATTGGAAGGAAGTGAGCAAGGTGTGTCAGGTACACAAGCACTCCTACCCACCTGGGAAATGGGAAGACACCCAGTATATGAAAAATTGTTACAAAATATGGAATAAATGCTTAGCCAAATATAAAACAAAGTATGTAACTAAAGCCCCCACACCAAAACCTGTAAATTCACCCGCCCTATCTCAGCAACCCGAAGCACCCCCCCCTTATGTGATGGTTAAACAGGAGGATGGAACATTGGGTCCATGTCTTCAGCTGTATCCATCTTTGGATCCAGCAGTATTGGCTACCATGGTATATGGGGCAGCTGATCAGGCACAAGTTACACGATGGGAAAACGAAAGTAGAAACAGGGAAGAGGAAGTCCGGGCAGAAGGTATACGTAGGAGGGAAGAAGAGAGGATTAGGAGGTTGGATCCGAAGGAAGAAAGGGATGGAATGTCCCTGGAAAAGGGAGAAGAGGAAGGAGTCAGGAAGTTAAGCCCCAGGGAAAAGGAATGGGAGGAGAAACAGAAAGAATTTAATAAAAGACAGCAGGAAGAGGAAGAAAGGATACAAAGGAAAAGGGAAGATTTAGAGGCGTACGAGAAGAAACTAGAGAAAAAGGCAAGAAGGATTAAGGAAGCTGAGGAAAAGATAATTTCACAGCCATCCACCACACTCAGAAGCCAAACTAAACCGGCCATAAGCCAGAAACCCCCACAGGAGGAAAGGGAGCAGGGTGAATCCTCTACTGAGGAAAGAGAAATGGAAGTGGAACAGGAAACTCTAGGTGCCACCTTTAAAGCACCACTTATGCATATAGGGGAGACGGTAGTGCATATTCCCCTACCCCTAGGCACACTGTCAAAAATAAAGGAGTTATGCCCCAGCCCAAAGAAAAGCCCTAGGGAGGCCGGAGCTTTCCTTGCAAAATACAGTGCAGGGACAAGCCTGGATAAAGAAGATATAGCAGGGATTCTTAGTATAGTTGACCCTGATAGCCCAGAAGGGCATCCCGTAGATGCCTTATGGACAGCCCACATAGAAGAAAATAAAGATTGGGTGTCTTTTTGGAAAGGTATGGGGAATCATTGGTCTACTATATACAAGGGTTCATCTGCACTTCAGGAACTTGTCCTAGCAAAACAGGGACCGAAGGAAAAGTTCTATGAATTTTGTACCCGGGTATATGGTCTGTGGAAAGCAGTAGATAACGCCAACCCCCAATTGTTCACCACCACCATTATGGCTGGTGGCGATACGAAGGTGACACAGTTGCTTAAATTCACTAATCCAAAGTGGGCAGAACAACCCCCAGATGAATTTATGAAAGATGCTAGGTCACGAGAAACATCAGGGGTATTTGAACAGAAGGGTGGCATTTTTCCCTCCCTGACACCAACCCAGACTCTGCCAACTGGTGGGACCCCGCCCACCCACATAATGACAATGCAACCTTATCCACCAATGCAATCTTATCCCCCAGACCAGGGTTACCCACCAGACCAGGGGTGCTTTAACTGTGGGGAACTGGGGCACTGGAAGTCCCAATGTCCCTACAGAATTAGAACAAACGCCCAGAGAGGGAGAGGTAGGAATCTTAACACCACCCCCCGTCGCCTTCAGGATATCAGGTATCCTCACCCACCACAACCCCAACCACCCCCACCACAACCCCAATACCAGCCTCAACCTAACAGACCACCCCCACGCATTCCGATGCAGTGGCCATCCGCTCGGCGGACACGACAATAGGGATGCCAAGAGTATGTCCCGTCCCTCAGCCTTGTGTGTTACAATCCATCGTGGAAAAGTCTTCCGCAGGTACTATTGCGGGTAGACAATCACCTGATATGTCTACTTTTGGATTCAGGGGCTACATTCAGTAGTTTGAATGATGCCATATATGACACACCGCACTGCACTGAGGGAAACTCTATTGGTATAAATGGGACATCAGTTACCCACCCCATCACTCCACCATTGCCCGTGGCCACTCCAGAAGGGCAGGAACTGTGCACTCAGAGTTTTGCTGTCCTTGTGGATTGCCCAGTATCTTTAATGGGGAGGGACCTACTCTCAAAACTGAATATCACCATTAAATTTGACAGAGGGGGCTCCCTCACTGCCAGCTCACCGTTCTGCGATTTACATGCTCCAAAGAGACACACTTTCAGGGGACTCTTTGCATCATTGCCACCCACTCTAGAAACACATGCTATATGGGCAGACAACAAAGGGAGTGTGGGTTTTATTAACTGTACACCTTACACACCACAAATGCGTCCAGACGCTGTAGTACAATATCACAAGCAATACCCCCTGCCACTTGAAAAAATTGAAGGCATCACACCATTAATCAATGATTACATAGCAAAAGGGATTCTGAAACACATCATAAGCCCCTGGAATACACCAATCTACCCTGTGAAAAAGGCAAATGGGGAATGGAGGCTTGTACAGGACCTAAGGGCCGTGAACAAGCAGGTTATACCTCTGCCACCTTTGGTAGCAGATATTTCTTTCATCTTTTTGAAAATACCTGCTGATTCCCTTTGCTACACAGTAGTAGACCTGGCGAACGCATTCTTTAGCATCCCGATCGATGATGGGGTATTGCCCATGTTTTCATTCTCATGGGGGAGGGGAAAACAGTTGACCTGGTCAAGATTACCGCAGGGGTATGTGGACAGTCCCGCAGCCTTCTCCATGGTCCTTAATGAGACAATTAAGTCATGGACTGCTGAGCGCGGGTCGGTGCTAATACAGTATGTGGACGACTTGCTCCTGTGCAGTCGATCTGCTGAAGATTGTGCGGTCGATTCCACATCTCTGTTACATCACCTGGCCAGGTCTGGCCACCTAGCATCGCGGAAGAAGATTCAATGGTGTCAAAGTCAGGTAGAATACCTGGGATGCATTCTGAAGGAGGGAACCAGGCTGGTATCCCCCAAACGTGCCGCAGCCCTGCAGGCGCTCAGTCCTCCAAGAGACAAAGCAACTTTGCTCTCATTCTTGGGCGCAATCGTATATTGCCGCCAATGGATCCCAGATTGTTCATATTATGATGGCATTCTGAGGGAGGCTACCTTGTCCACCGCCCCAAAGACAGTAGATTGGACAACAGAAAGGCTCTGTGCTTTTCAGGCCTTGTTAAAAAGTCTGACTCAGGCCCCCGCCCTGGGATTGGTAGAATATGGCAAACCCTTTCAATTATACTGTGTGGTATCGGGAAATTCTTTTGCTGTAGTATTGACACAGCAACATGGAACCGGGTACCGACCAGTCTCCTATCTCTCAAAAAAGTTGCCTACCCAAGTACAAGGGATGCCATCTTGTCTACAAAACCTTGCTGCTTGTGCTATGGCAGTTCAGGAGGCTAACAAATCAGTATTAGGCCATGAACTGACTCTCTACACTACTCATTCAGTAACTCACCTCCTGCAAAACATGAACACACAGCATATGACAGCACAAAGGCTTAGTGGGTATGAGATCACACTTCTGAATACTGATAACCTCACCCTCAAACACGCACCACCAAGTAATCCCACTGTCCGTCTTTTACATTCTTTGCTCAAGCTGCCACGAGACCCTGATCAGAAGCACAATTGTGTTGAACAGGTCGCAGCAATAACCAGCCCTCGCCCAGATCTCACTGACATTCCCCTACCAGGAGTACAGGACGTCTTCATAGACGGCAGTTGTTCTCGCCCCTCTGATGCAACATTCCTGACAGGGTATGCCATTGTCCAACTACCTGATGTGGTGTTGGAAGCAAAAGCCTTACCACCCTCCTCGGCACAGGTAGCAGAATTGGAGGCACTCACAAGAGCTTGCATACTTTTCTCTAATGAGGAGGTAAACATCTACACAGATAGTAGGTACGCTTTTGGGGTAACGCACGACTATGGCGTAATCTGGGCGAATAGAGGATTTAAAACCGCTGACAACAAACCAATCGCTAACTCTACGCAAATTAAAACACTCCTGCAAGCGATTCTTCTCCCAAAGAGGATAGCGGTCATCAAAGTAAAGGCACATTCATCAGATAACAGCAGAATTTCCAAAGGAAACGCGCTGGCAGACAGAGAAGCAAAAAAAGCCGCTGCCCTGTACATTGGTCAGCCAGCCCCCACAACAATGTTCTTCAAGGAACATTTTACATCACCCAACTTTAAAACCGTTGTGGCACAAATACAGGGATTAGCTACAGAAGAGGATGTTTCTTTTTGGGTCAAGGATGGCTTGACCAAGGACCAAGAAGGTCTTTGGTCAAAAGAGGGGAAGATATTGGGCATACCAGAATCAAGCAGTGTTCTCATACTTTCCTATCTCCATGGTCCAGGACATATAGGTACCACCGCCCTAACAAACATATACACAAAGTCTTTCTGTACAAACAACTTAAGTAAACAGGCAAAACTCCTCACCAGCAGTTGTCTGACCTGTGCACAAAACAATGTCCAAGGGAAAAATCATGGATTACATGGCCACCTGCCCTCACCCCTGGGTCCCCTGACAGATTTGCAAATAGACTTCACGCACATGCCCAAACAAAAAGGCAATTTGAAATGCCTTTGCGTGATCGTATGCAAATGGTCAGGTTGGGTTGAAGGTATTCCGTGTACAGGTGAGACTGCTAGAATTGCTGCCAAATGCATACTGAACCATTGGGTTTGTAGGTTCGGAATACCAACGGCCATATGGTCAGACAGAGGGCCTGCCTTCAGCTCCTCTGTTACACAGACTTTAGCTAAGCTACTAGGCTTACAGTGGAAATTGCACATCCCTTACCACCCACAAAGTGCAGGAGTAGTGGAAAGAATGAATAGGAACATTAAAGACAAGTTAAAAAAGGCTACGGGGGGCACCATGAAAGGATGGTTGGATTACTTTCCTTCTGTCCTATTCCAGATCAGAACAACGCCACATGCTAGAACAAAACTCTCGCCCTTTGAGATTTTGATGGGAGTTCCTGCAAACATAGAGCTGCCCCTCTTAGATCAAAACACTGACATTAACATCTATTCTCAACAGGAAATGTACGTGAAAAATCTGGTAAGTATGCTACAGGATATGAACGAACAAGTCTCTGTCACCTTTTCTCCTCTTTCAACAGAACCTACTCATCCCTTCATCCCAGGAGACAAAGTACTGGTGAAACAACTGGCACACAAAAAGAAGGTTGGACCCATTTTCTCTGGACCTTGGAAGATAGAGAAGGTTTCCAGAACTGCTGTACTGACCGATCTAGGAAACACCTGGATCCACGCCAGCCGGTTAAAGAAGTGTCCACAGCAACCCCAGACCCCTGACCCTCCTCCAGCATCCCAAGACTTCTCTCTTCAGGAACAGCGACCAGATTTGGAGGACATTCAAGAAGGCATAAAACAAATCTCTCTGGACGACGAGACGAATCCCCCACCAACAAGAAGAAACGAGTAACAGAACTTTGCACACAGTACCTGACAAAATGATTTCTACCTTTGTGTCAGGAAAAACATTATGCTTCTGGACATGTCTGATTCTGATAGTATTCATACCTACTTGGTTAATAACAAATTGTGTGTACCATCCAGAAGATTTAGGGTCACTAGAAGGGATATGTGGAAATGCACAGACAGCCAATACATCTAGTTTAAAATATAAAAGAAGTATGTCCCCCACTGAACCCCCTTCAGGTTTCACTGACAAGATGTTGTTGTTGAAGTTTAAGTACAGTTATGCACAAAAGTCTGGTTTTGAGAAATGTTGGATATGCAGCAAACTCCACCCCAGTACAGCCAGAATCCCATTGATGGCCATTCCCTTAAACATCACTCCTTTTTTGAATGGAACTCCCCCCATAGTTCTTGCCAATGTCATAAGAAAAAGTCCCAATAAGCCCCTCAGTTTTCAAATTGTGGGCAGGAGCCACGCTCCAGATTGGTGTTTCATACTGGGAAACATTTCCAGGGGAGCTGAGGTGTGCAAATGGTCAAAACTTAATGTCTCCATGGCTTCCCTTACCGATAATTCACTTTTTCGCACCTCAGACCCTGTGATAAGTGCTACCATCTATGACCTTTTTAATTCTAGTTCCCACTCCATGGTCGCACAGTTGCTAGCTCTGCTGATGGCATCTGGTCATTCAAAGGGTGCAAGGACC
Organism: Lithobates septentrionalis; assembly: GCA_037952835.1. Lineage (NCBI taxonomy): Eukaryota > Metazoa > Chordata > Amphibia > Anura > Ranidae > Lithobates > Lithobates septentrionalis. The sequence continues at coordinate 42,255 of JBBDGP010003984.1, read as the reverse complement.
GTTGTTAGTCAACGACCCTTGGCATTAGGTAACACAACTTACATCTGTTGTGGCAAGCTGCTTTGTTACCCATGGATTCCTGAAGAACCCCAGGGATGGTGCTACCTTGCTAAAATAGTTCCTGTAATGGGAGTAGTTGGGGATAATGGGCAAGGACACCTACTTAAAGCTAGCACCCACCCAAGATACCCTCTAAAACATCTTGGAAAGAGAGAAATGTTCCTAGAAAAAGATATGACCTGGGCTTGGTTCCCTTCCTGGACAGGTTGGGGAATAGATTTGATGAAGAAACTAAATAACTACACCTCAATCATTGATGAGATCTTGGAGAAGGACTCTGATGACATCTCAAAATTAAACCTAGAAGCCAGAGCAATTAGAAAACAATTGGAGTTACATGACCTGGCTATAGAAAGCATGAGCGCAGCCCTCACTGGCCTCTGTGAAATTACTGAGGACTATGAATGCTGCACTTGGATACACAACACGAGTATCGAGATCCCTGATTACTATGACATTATCACACAACACAGAAAAGAGGTAAACAAGCTACAACAGGATGCAAGGGATATTGGGAAAACATGGGACCCTTTCTCTACCGGTTTCAGTTTGGGAGGTCTCACTTCATGGTTTAAGAACACTGCAATGACAATTTTTACCATACTGCTTTTCATATTGTTCTTGTATGCATGCTTCATGTTACTTAAATGCCTCTACAAAAAGGGTAGCGAAGCACATTCCGAAACCATGAAGCTGACTTCCATTACCAGAGATCCCACGGTATGGTACGAGAACCAGGAAAATGAGGCCGAGGGATATGAATCCTTAAGGCATGACGAAAAGGTAGCCGAGGAATATGAATCCTTGAGGCGTGACGAAAAGGTAGAATGACCATTTCGATGATATCGAATGGTCAAAGGGAGGATTGTAAGGAGATTCCATAATACATTTCATTATTGATTAATTGTTGATTTCACCCTGTTCATGAGATATGTTCAGGGTTTGCTTATTTGCTTTATGATTAGAAAAATATCTTGGTATATTTTAGTGAATGTGACAAACTGTCTTATGATTATCTCATTCCAATATCACCCTGTCTGTCTATTCCTGTCTGATGTCTTCATCTTAGGAAACATCTGTCTGTGGTTTTTATCTCTGTACACTGTTGCTGGGCATAAGAGGGCCAACAGCAGCTAACATTAGTTTTTTAGGGAAGCTGTGGTTGGACACCTCATGGTCTGGCAGACGGTGACAGAAAATAAGGAAACTTTTGACCTATTAACTTGAACTATAGGGGTTAACATTTTAACATTTAAGATCACAAGATGAAGGCATTATTAAAGTATGGAAAATCAAATCACAAGATTAAGAAATTACTAATATGCTAATGAACTTTGTTGTGTATTATTTTGATTGGCCCCCCAAAATGGGGCAGAGTCTTGTAAAGACAGCATAAAAAGCCTATCCTCAGAATAAACCATTGTAATCATTCAATACGTACATTGTGTATGTGTAATTGATTAACCGCCGGCGAGGACCTCCACTGAGCCATCTCCAGAGCCTAGGCCACAAGGAGAAGACGGGCGCCTAACACATGGAAATGCCACCAGTGGATATAACAAGTCCAAGAAACTGTATAGTCTGCTTTTTGAAGTCACACTTCTGAGCCTTGGCATAGAAGTGGTGTTCACGAAGACTACTCAAGACCTTCTTCACATGGGTGCGATGTAATTCTACCGTATCAGAGAATATAAGGATATCAACAAGGTAGACTATAATAGATCAAGGAAGTCCCGAAAAACAATTTACCAGGTGCTGGAAGGTGGCAGGGGCATTGCAGAGGCCGAAGGGCATAACTAAATATTCAAAGTGCCCGAAGCATGTCCTAAAAGCTGTCTTCCATTTGTGTAAAAAAAGGTGTAACGCTTAAAATCATATGCAAAGTTCATAGTAGGAAAATGTTCCAAGCATAAGTAAAAGTGGAGCCAATTAGAGCCATCACCATCGAGGAGAAAAAAAGCTTCTATTGGACGGGATTCACCATGGAGGGAACTTCAGAAGGAAATAGAAAACCCATCACCCAAACTAACAGACCCTTACCATCAGTGTATGGGTTATACACATAATATGTAACCAAATGATATTAACGATCATCCTAGAATCAGAAGCGATCCTCTGCTCATGCAATTCCAAAGCATCCCTCTCCCTTTGGACCAGATGGGAAATCCTAGGAGACCCTCCTCTCAACAGGATAAAGTGCCAGGTGCGTTCCAATGGGCGTATGGTAGCTCGAGAATCATATGCATGCAGGGAGTATAAAAGGAACGCTCATTGCGCAAACTTCTTAACAAGAGGTATTTATTGTAGGAATAAGTAAAACAAACTCACATTTAATGAGAAATACGAAGACAATATGAAGCGACCAGCATTTCTAACTATCAAGATGGCCGCCGTATCTCCGTCCAACCACGTCCAGTGTCACTCGTCTCTGACGTCGCCCAATGTTTTGTCATCAACATGCGTCTTCAGGGGCGTGGTTATGACGCGTAAGGATGTTTATTTATAAGAGCAGAAGGACTTGACAGGCGGAAATTGGATGTGTTCCATGGTCCGAAAGTGTGAAACTTACAAAACCGGAACCAACACATCTCAGAAAACTCTCATTTATAATTAGCAACTAGAAACTTTCAATAAGGAAAACAGTGGGGGATGAACAAGCTCTGGGAGGATATGAGAAAATAGGATTTTTGATTACAGCTTACCTGTAAAATCATTTTCTTTCGACGGACATCACGGGACACAGAGCCACAGTAATTACTGATGGGTTATAGGGTATCACTAGGTATTGGACACTGGTCACACCCTAATCAGGAAGTTCAACACCCTATATAACCCCTCCCCTTCCAGGGATACCTCAGTTTTGTAGCAAAGCAATATAGGTGTATTAGAAGAGGGGCGGGACCTCTGTGTCCCGTGATGTCCGTCGAAAGAAAAGGATTTTACAGGTAAGCAGTAATAAAAAATCCTATTTTCTTTTCTCGGACATCACGGGACACAGAGCCACAGTAATTACTGATGGGATGTCCCAAAGCAATGCCAACTGAGGGGGGGAATCACAACCCGGTAGGGTGCTATCAGACCTGAGGACCTTGTACCGCTGTCTGCAGCACACTACGCCCAAAGGCGATATCCTCATGCCTTCCCACATCCACCTGATAGAATCTGGTGAATGTATGAACTGAAGACCAGGTTGCGGCCTTGCAGATCTGAGCCATAGAGGCCCGGTGATGCACTGCCCAAGAAGCACCAATAGCCCTTGTGGAATGTGCCTTGATCTGAAACGGGGGAACCTTCAGTTTCAAAAAACCGTAAGCTTGAATAATCAACTGTCGAATCCATTTAGAAATGGTCGCTTTTGACGCTGCCTGTCCTCTATTGGGACCCTCTGGCAGCACGAACAAGACATCCGTCTTGCGAATCTGAGCGGTTGCCTCCAGATAGGTCTTGACTGCTATTACTACATCCAAAGAATGTAGTGACCTTTCTTCCGAAGAACAGGGATCTGGAAAAAAGGAAGGCAGAACAATGTCTTGGTTTAGATGAAACTCTGAAACCACCTTCGGTAGAAAACTAGGATGAGGGCGCAGTACCACTCTATCCTTGTGTATAATCAAGTAAGGCTCTTTACAGGAAAGAGCTGCTATTTCTGACACTCTTCTAGCAGAAGAGATGGCTACCAGAAATATTAGTTTCCTCGTCAGCAAGACTAAAGGAATCTGACGTATTGGTTCAAAAGGTTGTTTCTATAACACCGATAGAACCAAGTTCAAGTCCCAGGGGTTTAGGGGCGCCTTAACCGGAGGATTAAGACGCATCACCCCCTGCATAAAGTTTCGGACTGGAGAATGCGAAGCAAGCAGCCGTTGAAACAACACTGATAAGGCCGAGACCTGGCCCTTGATGGTACTCAAGGCCAGCTTCATCTCTAATCCTAATTGTAGAAAATCAAGAATTCTACCTATGACATATTTCCTGGGATGCCAACCCCTGGATTCACACCAGGATACATAAGCTTTCCAGACTCTATGATAAATCATTCTGGAAGCTGGCTTCCTTGCATTGATCAAGGTAGATATGACAGGACCTGAAAGCCCACGACTTTTCAGAACGTGGGTCTCAATAGCCCACCCGTCAAATCTAGCGTTTGTAAGGCAGGCTGGAATACTAGACCTTGAGATAACAGGTCTGGGCGTACCGGTAGGGTCCACCGGGAACCCACCGTCATCCCTGTTATTTCTGCTTATCAAGTTCTTCTGGGCCACATGGGGGCCACCAGAAGTGCCGACTTCCCTTCTTGCCTGAGCCTGCGAAGGAGCCGTGGCAGTAGCAGAATAGGAGGGAATGCATACATCAGTGAGAGCCGCTGCCACGGGATCACCAACGCATCCATCCTGCCTGCAAGAGGATCCCAGGCAACCGGTAGGAAGGAATTCCCCTTCTGCAGGTTTTCGGGTATGAGCCATCAACTGAGGCTCTGACGCATCGCATGCGACAGGTGCATTGGAAAGTCTAATGCCTGCACCTCCTTTTTCCAGGCCGACAGAATACTGTGTTGCAACAGTCCTGCCTGGAACTGCGCATAGGGAACTGCTTCGAATGAAGCCACCATCTTCCCCAGCAGCCTTATACAAAGGCCGGACAGAAGGACCCTTCTTGGTCCTGACTGTCAAAATCAGCTCCCTTAGAGCAGTGATCTTTGCCTGCAGACACTTCAGTTGAGCAGGAAAAATGGGCCCAGGGAGGCCTGCATCTCTGATGCCTATTGATGTCAGAAATTCTCCTCCCTGCAGGATGGAGACTACTGTCCGAATTGATTCCAAACGGAAGGACTGCATCCTCTGGAATCAATTCAGATCTCTTAAATCCAAAATGGGTCTGACGTCCCCATTTGGTTTTTGGACCATAAAAAGATTGGAGTAGAGTCTCAATTCTTGATCCCTTGTGGGAAGCCCCACAATGACCTCTTGCGACAAAAGTCGCTCTATCGCTAGAAGGAGCGACTGCTTCTCTTCTGGTTCTCTGGGAACACCGGATCTGAGGACACGAGGAGAGGGAAATTTTTGGAGCTCCAGACTGTACCCTAAGGTTACCGTGGAGATTACCCATCTGTCCTGGAAGTCCTTCTGCCAGGGCCCTGAGAGCTGCAGCAGTCTTTCCCCCCACTCGAGCGAGCGGGGCGCCCCTTCATGAAGAGGCCTTAGTGTCTTGTCTAGAAGACTTCTTCCCCCAGGATCTCGTGTCCCTGGGGTTGACTCTTGTTTCTTGCCCCAGACGGAGGAGACCGTCATGACTGCCTGGAGGCTGATGCCCCTGGCGCTGGGGAAAGAGTCCGTTTAAAAGAGGGACGCTTACTCTTCTTCTTATCAGGTAAGAGAGTGCTTTTCCCACAGGAGATCCTCTTCATATAATTATCCAAGTCCTCTCCAAACAACCTTTCACCACGAAAGGGAAAACCAGCCAGGAGCTTCTTACATGGTGCTTCGGCTGACCAGTTCTTTAACCATAAGATTCTACGTATATGCACCAACCCAAGCGAGAGGCGAGAGGTCTGCACGATAGAATCTCTGATGGCATCAACAACATAGCATAAAGCCGCAGGAAGGTTAGCCAACCCCTGGGCCTGCTGTTCAGGTAATACTTTGATGACCTGCTTAACATGGTCTCTTAAGTATTGACAGACTCCAATCGCTGCTACTGCAGGTTGGGCCACTGATCCTGCTAAGGAAAAAACATCTTTCAATAAGAAGTCCATCTTTTTATCCACAGGATCTTTGAGCATCTGAGCGTTGTCTACAGGACAAGTCAGACTACTATTTACAGAGGAAATGGCCGCATCAATGGCCGGTATTCCCCACCTCTTAATAAATTTTTCTTCCATAGGATAAAGTGTAGAAAACTTTTTCGGCGGAAGAAATCGCTTATCTGGGTGTTCCCACTCAGAATAAAGCAGCTTTTCAAGTAAAGTATGAACAGGAAATGCATGTGCTGCTTGGAAAGGTTTCAGTGACCCCAAAGCAGAAGAGGTTTCTGTAGTAGTTTCAGGTATGGGCAACTTAAATGTGGAGCGGACCAAACCAGTGAGGATCTGCACTAAGACTTTCTCCTCTTGGGAAGTCGCAGAGGGTCCCTCTCCACCTGAATCCTCCGAAGAGGAATCATCCGTCCCATCCCGATCCTCTGAAAGGGATTCATCTCCTTTATCCCAGAGCTCCTCTGTCTGAGGGTCTTGGGGAGCAGAGGAAGGCCTTGTGCGTTTTCTTCCACTAAGTGAAGATGTAATCACGGCCATTAGTCTTTTCTCTAATCCAGTAATGGTTGAGGAAAAAACTTCTTGTGTAATGTACACAGGGGCTGAAGTGCCGGCAGCAAGTGTAGCCCCTAACCCCAATGGCTCTCCCTGTTCAGCTGCCCCTCGTCCCTCAGGAGGGGATGGTGTAGCAGACAGGGGGTCCTCAGAACCTGAACGAGACCCCCTAGTGCCTCTGGTTCTTGGGGTACCTGAACCTCTTCTACCCATAGTGCAAAGCAACAAGGTGTGAGGTATCAAACGAACACTGACTGCTGAGCGATGTAGTCTGGCTAAAAGCCTTGTTACCAAATGCCCAATCCGGTGTTCTTTAGTAAATGCAGCCCAGGGGAATGCCTGTGTCCCACCTTACATGCGACTGTCAGCTCTGTGTCCCTCTAAGGCTCAGAGCACCTGTACAGTGTGCTTTAAATAGCGATGCTCTGTGGCACTGTGGGCGTCTGAGCACGCTGACGCTGTGCTGACGCCCCGCCCCCCACCACCCCCTCGTTTTTGAAAAACGAGCGCTTCCCACGCGAGCCGACCCTTCCTGACAAGTCTGAAGGAAGGCTGGGGGTGGGGGAATAAGGAGGCCGGCAGTGATGGGCCCTGCATTGCAATGCGGCTTCGGTGGCGGCGGCGGCAGCGGCTGTGACAGTGCGGTCTCATCCGCCTTCCAGCATACCTGAGCCTTTCCCTAGCCTGGGGGGACCATCCCAGCAGAGAAAACCCCCCACCATCTTACCTTTGGAGCCAGAGGGAGAGCCTGTGCAGCGGACGCTGAGACAGAATCAAGCATGAGAAGGTTTGTGCTCTTGGCAGCCCCCGGTGGTCACAATAGGCACAGCATGCATTTACCTTAAAGGAGAAAAGCCACTATAATTAAAATTCTGTGGAATCTCCTCTTACCTTATCCAGCCGCAGGGTTCAGTTTACACAGACCCAATCTTCGCCTCTCACGGTGGGCTCCGTTTGTGAAAAACCGTCAGATACTGGGGCCCCCATCAGTAGGGGGATCCTTCAGTTCTGGGCCTGTAAAGCACCTCGCCAGAAATTAGGAAGTTTAAAGCCATTTTCTGATCCGCGGGTCCAGCTCTCTAAAAAGAGAAGCGTTACAGGTAAAACCTCGTTTCTTCGGACACGAGGCCCGGGTACCATCCAATTCGGCCATGAAAAGACACTTTGAATGGATCCGGTCGCCTGGCTTGCCCCAGTATAGGATCTTAGGATATTCCTTTTGGAGCTTCAGCACAGGACATCCTTGCACGTCCAACACCTAAGACACTGGCGTAAAAACGGAGGTATCCCTGGAAGGGGAGGGGTTATATAGGGGGTTGAACTTCCTGATTAGGGTGTGACCAGTGTCCAATACCTAGTGATACCCTATAACCCATCAGTAATTACTGTGGCTCTGTGTCCCGTGATGTCCGAGAAAAGAAAAAAAAATTTTTGTTCCTGAAGTCAAGCCAAACAAAAGAGACCTAGACCTAAAAGGGGTGACAGAGGGGGGAGGCGGATCCGCGCAAAAAAGGAGGCGCACATAAAGGATGTTGGTCTTTTTAATTTAGGAAGGCTACCCTTTCCAATGAGGAAAAGCATGTTCTAAATCATGGATTGAAATGTGCCCCCTCGAAGCCCCTAAACAAGTTTGAAACATTGACGTTCAAAAATGTATTCGAAAGGTGAACGTCCAGCGCCATTTAATAGCGAATCCTTTTCTCTCCAATATAGCTGTCTCAGTAGACATGAGGGAATCCAATTTAAAAAACGCCTCATTATTTAATCCCCCAGGACAACAACCCCTGGCTATTTCTGTTTTTAGAGATTTAGTGAATAAGGATTTACTTGCATTGCAGATTAAGAAAAACAGAAGGGAATACAAGTTTAAGAAAGGTTTAGAACAACTTAAAGACCGTGATGACATAATTGTACGCCCTGCAGATAAAGGTTGAGGTATCGTGATTTTGGACAAGGAGGCATATCACATGGAGATGTGTAGATTACTCTCGGATCGGAATACTTATGTTCCCCTGCGGGGTAACCCAACTGCCCAATACAAAAATGAATTGATTGTATTGGTGGATGAGGGATTTCAAAATAGTATTATAGCTAAAAAAGAAAAGGCTTTCTTAATTCCATCAGCTCCAAGGATTCCAGTAATCTACTATTTACCTAAAGTACATAAAGATCTTGTTTGCCCCCCTGGAAAGCCGATTGTCAGTGGCATTGACTCTGTTACTTCCAGGGTGGGTAAATATGTGGATCATTTTTTGCAGCCCCTTGTCACCAAGACCCCTTCATATCTGAGAGACTCCACGCAAGTGATTAATGCAACAGCGGACGTTGCTTCGCTCAATACTTTAATATCGCATAATCATGGTAGAGAAGCAGTTGAGCATTTTCTGAAGATGGATACCCTCCATACCAAACAAAGAGCCTTCATTCTTACTCTGTTGGATTATGCCATGCAACATAATTATTTTTGGCACAATGGCTCATACCATTTGCAGAATAGGGGAGTAGCCACGGGGGTTAAGTTCGCCCCTAGTATGGCTAATTTGTTTATGGCTAAATGGGAGGAGGATGTCGTCTATCAGGAACCCAGAGCTGAGCTGGTATTCTGGAAAATATATATATATATATATATATATATATATATATATATATATATATATATATACATATATATATATACATATACATACATACAACATCCTCCTCCTATGGGACAGTGATTTGGACTCTGACTAGTTTCATTGCAGATCTCAATGTTAATGATAGGGGTATTGTCCTCACTTTTGAAGCCAGTACTACCGACATACATTTTCTTGACCTTAGAATTAGAGCTGTTGATGGCCAAATCATAACTTCTACATTTGTCAAACAAACAGACCGTAATGGTTATATTGATACTAAAAGTTGCCATCATAAGGCCTGGCTAGAGTCGGTACCCAGGAGCCAATTCCTACGGTTGAGGCATAACTGCACGAACCATGAAGATTTTGTGTCTGAAGCCTCAGTCCTGAGGAAGCGATTCCTGGATAAAGGATATGATGCAGGTGTTCTAAATGCGTTTTTTGATTTTTCAATGGAAAAAAACAGGGATGATCTGTTGATTACTAACACTAAAGTCCAAGATGATTCCTTTAAATTTTCCTTTGTCACGGCATATTCTAATCAGTATTACTTGTAAGAGAAAGCCTAAGCTGGGATTTTTGGAGGAGACAATGATATCTGTATAGCAAGGTAAGCACAAAAACATAGGAATTTTGTTTAAAAACTTGAATTTATTAATACAAAAATGCAATATATAATGTCATATAAAATCACAATATTTTCATACTACATAATTTGTGATTGATACTGGGATGTAATATTACACAAGATGCTTGAATATGCAGAGGGCCAACATGTTTTGCAGTTTCCTGCTTCTTCAAGGGCGTCGCATGCATCTGTAGATTCATCTAGATTGTATAAAACACCATTAAAACCATAGTTTCTTTAATACAAAACCAATATATATTATTCTAGAAATGTGTACGTGCTTACCCACTCAGAAATGATCGGTGCTTTAAAATAAAACGTGTACAGCAGAAATTCACACTCAGGACCCAGTTAGTAGTATCAGCCAACCAAGATAATTACCCCGTGGAAGCCAGATCCACGGGAGTTGGATAGTGGAATGTCGGACCACGCAGTGGCCAGAATATCAAACAGGTATTGCCTGTGCCATTAATCTAAAAACAAAAAATAGGATTTTTTAAAACAGCTTACCTGTAAAATCCTTTTCTTTCGAAGGACATCACGGGACACAGAGCCACAGTAATTACTGATGGGTTATATAGGTATCACTGGTGATTGGACACTGGCACACCCTATCAGGAAGTTCAACCCCCTATATAATCCCTCCCTCTTGCAGGGATACCTCAGTTTTGTAGCCAGGCAATATAGTGTATTAGAAGAGGGGCGGGACCTCTGTGTCCTGTGATGTCCTTCGAAAGAAAAGGATTTTACGGGTAAGCAGTTTTAAAAAATCCTATTTTCTTTCTCGAACATCACGGGACACAGAGCCACAGTAATTACTGATGGGATGTCCCAGAGCAATGCTACCTGAGGGGGGGGGAACCACGACCAAGTAGGGTGCAATCAGACCTGAGGACCCTGTACCGCTGCCTGCAGCACACTACGCCCAAAGGCGATATCCTCATGCCTTCTCACATCCACCTGATAGAATCTGGTGAATGTATGGACTGAAGACCAGGTTGCGGCCTTGCAGATTTGAGCCATAGAGGCCCGGTGATGCACTGCCCAAGAAGCACCAATAGCCCTTGTGGAATGTGCCCTGATCTGAAACGGAGGAATCTTCTGTTTCAAACCGTAAGCTTGAATGATCAATTGTTGAACCCATTTAGAAATGGTAGCTTTTGACGCTGCCTGTCCTCTATTGGGACCCTCTGGCAGCACAAACAAAACATCTGTCTTGCAGATCTGAGCAGTTGCCCCTAGATAGGCCTTAACTGCTCTTACTACATCCAACGAATGTAGAGATCTCTCTTCCGGAGAACAGGGATCTGGAAAAAAGGAAGGTAGAACAATGTTTTGGTTTGAATGAAAATCAGAAACCACCTTCGGTAAAAAACTAGGATGAGGGCATAGTACCACTCTATCCTTGTGTATAATCAAATAAGGCTCCTTACAGGAAAGAGCTGCTAATTCTGATACTCTTCTAGCAGAAGAGATGGCCACCAGAAAAATTAACTTCCTTGTCAACAAGACCAAAGGAATCTGACTTATTGGTTCAAAAGGCTGTTTCTGTAACACAGCCAGGACCAAGTTCAAGTCCCAGGGGTTTAGGGGCGCTTTAACCGGAGGATTAAGACGCATCACCCCCTGCATAAAGTTTCGGACCAAAGAATGCGAAGCAAGTGGCCGCTGAAATAATACTGATAAAGCAGAGACCTGGCCCTTGATGGTACTCAAGGCCAGCTTCATCTCTAATCCTAATTGTAGAAAATCAAGAATTCTACCTATGACATATTTCCTGGGATGCCAACCTCTGGATTCACACCAGGTTATATAAGCTTTCCAGACTCTATGATAAATCATCCTGGAAGCTGGCTTCCTTGCATTAATCAAGGTAGATTTGACAGGACCTGAGATCCCACGACTCTTCAGAACGTGGGTCTCAATAGCCAAACCGTCAAATTTAGCGTTTGTAAGGCAGGATGGAACACTGGACCTTGAGATAACAGGTCTGGGCGTACCGGTAGGGTCCACGGGGAACCTACCGTCATTTTTACTATTTCTGCATACCAAGTCCTTCTGGGCCAAGCGGGGGCCACCAGAAGTACCAACTTCCTTTCGTGCCTGATCCTGCGAAGGAGTCGTGGTAATAGCAGAATAGGCGGGAATGGCTAAATCAGTGAGAACTGATGCCACGGAATCACCAACGCATCCGTCCCACATGCAAGAGGGTCTTTTGTCCTTGCCACAAATCTGTCTATCTTTTTGTTGAATCGGGATGCAAAGAGATCTACATCTGGAACCCCCCATCTTTGGCATATGGCCCAAAAGACGCCGGGATGCAGAGACCATTCCCCTGGAAGTAACTGCTGGTGACTTAGATAGTCCGCCTGCCAATTCTCTACTCCCGGGATGAAAACTGCCGATATGCATGGCACATGCATCTCTGCCCAGACTAAGATCTGGTTCACCTCCTTTTGAGCAGCTCGGCTCCGGGTGCCTCCCTGATGATTGACATAAGCCACTGCTGTGACATTGTCAGACTGGATCCTGACCGGACAACCCTGTAGCCTGATAGTCCAAGCTTTTAGAGCTAGATGTATCACCCGGATCTCCAGAATGTTGATGGGTAAGGTCCTCTCTGTCTTGGACCATACCCCTTGGACCGCAGCCTGTTCCAGAACTGCTCCCCAACCTGACAGACTGGCATCTGTTGTTACCACCATCCAGGTAACCGGCAGAAAGGATTTCCCCTTCTGCAGGTTTTCGGGTATGAGCCACCAATTGAGGCTCTGACGCACCGCATGCGACAGGTGCATCGGAAAGTCTAATGCCTGAACTTTCTTGTTCCAGGTCGACAGAATACTGTAGAAAATAAATTAAAACTGCGCTATAACCAAGTGAGCAATAAATAATCAAAGAGCTGCACTCCCGACAATAAACATCAATTGTGGAAAGAAATATATAAAAAAATGGGAGTTGCGCTAGTGCATGTGTAATCATAAATATGTAACCAAAAATGAACAAAATATAATAATACGTGCAGACACAAGTGAAAGCAAATAACAATTGAATGTGATCCACCAAAATGTCCCATCAAGATAAAAAGTTCAATGTAAATGGTAATGACTCCAGATAGCCCACAGATAGTGTAGAAACAGTCCAGGTGATGATTAGTACTTATTCCGTGACTACAAAGGAGGATCCACCACCGAAAAATGGAAGGGGTTAATGCTTACCAAATGGCCATGACCCCCCACCACAGAGGATCACAGCTAGCAGAAAAACTTTAAACAGACAATGGGAGCTCCTATCGACATCCACTAGAGGTCGTCACAGCGTCAGCCACACCAGCAGAACTCATAGCGGGGATATACCATAGAATACAAAGAAATACCTGGAAGACGTGATGATGTCACGAAACGCGTAGGACGGAGCCAGACGACGCGCTGACGTCACCCCCAAACAGTGTTGCTTCCTAAGAGAACGGGTTTGTCCGCGCTCCTGTGGCCAAGGAACCGGACTTTAGGCTATTTATTTCCGCACGTTTGTAAGTGTCCATTTATGTACCCTATTTTAAAATAAACCTTACAGTTTTACACTATGTGAGCTCCCCTTTTGTATTCTATGGTATATCCCCGCTATAAGTTCTGCTGGTGTGGCTGACGCTGTGACGACCTCTAGTGGATGTCGATAGGAGCTCCCATTGTCTGTTTAAAGTTTTTCTGCTAGCTGTGATCCTCTGTGGTGGGGGGTCATGGCCATTTGGTAAGCATTAACCCCTTCCATTTTTCGGTGGTGGATCCTCCTTTGTAGTCACGGAATAAGTACTAATCATCACCTGGACTTTTTCTACACTATCTGTGGGCTATCTGGAGTCATTACCATTTACACTGAACTTTTTATCTTGATGGGACATTTTGGTGGATCACATTCAATTGTTATTTGCTTTCACTTGTGTCTGCACGTATTATTATATTTTGTTCATTTTTGGTTACATATTTATGATTACACATGCACTAGCGCAACTCCCATTTTTTTATATATTTCTTTCCACGACAGAATACTGTGTTGCAGCATTCTTGAGTGAAACTGAGCATAGGGAACTGCTTCGAATGAAGACACCATCTTCCCTAGTAGCCTCATACAAAGGCGGACTGAGGGACCCTTCTTGGTCCTTACTGCCAGAATCAGCTCTCTTAAAGCAGCGATCTTTGCCTGGGGTAGAAATATTTTCTCCTGGCTTGTATCTATAATCAGACCTAAATACTCCAGTCTTCTTACTGGTTTTAGGAAAGACTTTTCTAAGTTGAGGATCCAACCCAGGTGTTCTAGATATCTGACTGTGGTCCTCAAGTTTCCATTCAAAGAGGCTACCGACCGGTCTATCAAGAGCAGGTCGTCTAGGTATGCTATGACAGCTATACCCTGAGCCCCTAATCTGGCCAGAGGAGGAGCCAAGATCTTTGTGAACACTCGAGGTGCAGTGGCTATCCCGAAAGGCAGAGCCACAAACTGGAAATGGCGCCCTCCTACCTCGAAGCGCAGAAACTTCTGATGAGCAGGAAAAATGGGCACATGCAGATATGCATCTCTGATGTCTATTGATGCCAGAAATTCTCCTCCCTGCAGGGTGGGAACTACTGCTCGAATTGATTCCATGCGGAAGGATTGAATCCTTAGGAATCAGTTCAGATCCCTTAAATCCAGAATGGGCCTGACATCCCCATTTGGCTTTTGGACCGTAAAAAGGTTGGAATAGAAGCCCAATCCCTGGTCCTTTGCGGGAACTATCATAATGACTTCCTGCGACAAAAGTCGCTCTAACGCTAGAAGGAGCGACTGCTTCTTCTCTGGGGACACTTGATCTGAGGAACCGAGGAGAGGGGAATTCCTGAAACCCCAGCTTGTACCCTAAGGTTACCGTGGAGATTACCCATCTGTCCTGGAAATCCTCCTGCCAGAGCTATGAGAACTGTCGCAGTCTTCCCCCCACTCGAGTGAGCGGGGGCGCCCCCTCATGCAGAGGTCTTAGTGTTTTGCCTAGTAGGCTTCTTCCCCCAGGACTTCTTTTGTCCCTGGGGTTGACTCTTGTCTCTGGACCCCGATGGAGGCGGCCGTCCAGACTGCCTGGAGACTGAAGCCCCCGGCGCTGGGGAAAGAGTGCGTTTGAAAGAGGGACGCTTACTCTTTGACAGGTAAGAGAGTGCTTTTCCCACAAGAGATTCTCTTGATATAGTTATCCAAGTCCTCTCCAAACAACCTTGCACCACGAAATGGAAACCCAGCCAGTAGCTTCTTACATGGTGCTTCGGTTGACCAATTTTTCAACCATAGGATTCTACGTATATGCACCAACCCCAGTGAAAGACGGGAGGTTTGCACGATAGAATCTCTAATGGCGTCAACCACAAAGCATAAGGCCGCTGGAAGGTTAGCAAACCCCTGGGCCTGCTGTTCAGGTAATACTTTGATGACCTGCTTAACATGGTCTCTTAAGTATTGACAGACTCCAATCGCTGCTACTGCAGGTTGGGCCACTGATCCTGCTAAGGAGAAAACATCCTTCAATAGGGATTCCATCCTTTTATCTACAGGATCCCTGAGCATCTGAGCATTGTCTACAGGACAAGTCAGGCTATTATTTACGGAGGAAATGGCGGCATCAATAGCCGGTATTCCCCACATTTTAATAAACTTTTCTTCCATCGGATAAAGTGTTGAAAACTTTCTCAGGGGAAAAAAACGTTTGTCTGGGTGATCCCACTCAGAATAAATGAGCTTTTCAAGTAAAGTATGGACAGGAAAAGCATGTGCTGCTTGGAAAGGTTTCAGTGACCCCAAAGCAGAAGAGGATTCTTTAGCAGTTTCAGGTATGGGCAACTTAAATGTGGAGCGGACCAATCCAGTGAGGATCTGCACTAAGACTTTCTCCTCTTGGGAAGTCGCAGAGGGTCCCTCTCCACCTGATTCCTCCGAAGAGGAATCATCCGTCCCATCCCGATCCTCTGAAAGGGATTCGTCTCCTTTATCCCAGAGCTCCTCTTCCTGAGGGTCTTGGGGAACAGAGGAAGGCCTAGTGCGTTTTCTTCCACTGAGTGAAGACTTAATCACGGCCATTAATCTTTCCTCTAGACCATTAATGGTTGAGGAAAAAACCTCTTGTGTAGTATATACAGGGGCTGAAGTACCAGAAGCAGGTGTAGCCCCTGACCCCAATGGCTCTCCCTGGCTAGCCGTCCCTGGCCCATCAGGGGGGGAGGATGCTGCTGACAGGGGGCCCTCAGAACCTGAACGAGATCCCCTAGTGTCTCTGGTTCCTGGGGAACTTGAACCTCTTCTACCCATAGTGCAAAGCAACAAGGTGTGATGTATACAAATGAACACTGCCTACTGAGCGATGTAGTCTGGCTAAAAGCCTTGCTACCCAATGCTCAGTCTGGTGTTACTTCAGTAAATGCTGCCTAGGAGAATGCCTGTGTCCCACCTTACATGCGACCATCAGCTCTGTGTCTCTCCAAAGGCTGTGTGCACCTGTACAGAGTGCCTTTAATAGCCTGCAGCTGGCCTGAGTGGGGTTGAACTTCCTGATAGGGTGTGCCAGTGTCCAATCACCAGTGATACCTATATAACCCATCAGTAATTACTGTGGCTCTGTGTCCCGTGATGTTCGAGAAAGAAAGATATATTTTTGGAATATGACCATTTATTGAATATGAATAGGTCATAAGTGGAGTACTATTATCACTGACCCCTTAATCAACCATATCCTTTGTTTCACTATAGTCACAGGTGGCTCATAGTGTGGATCAGACATGACCCAGCACGAGCCACCAGTAATACCAAGTGAGAACCTAGTTACTACGTAGGATTTAATTGATTATATACACTATGATGTTAATAGAATAGGGCACTAGTATATTGGTTAATTCATGAAACTGTATCCACAGCAGACATATATATATATATATATATATATATATATATAATTAATACTGATAAAGGGCCATAGTTGTGACCGAAATGATAGGGCACCAGAGCTTTAGCATAGCAGCCTATATGGCATGAGAGTACACAAAATGTGTTACAGTATACAGCTTATAATTAACAGGCACAACGATCATATTGTATTCAGATCTTTACCATTACAGACGATAGGTCTATGTTGGCATTAGCTATCCTGCCTTCCCAAACAAGTAGATAGGCCAGGCAATCTGTCTACCATAGTGTGTAATAATGCTATAGCTGTATATTCTAAAAGAAGAGGTATATCTTGGTTACCTGTCAGGGGTCCTGATGGATCGCGATTTAACAGCGGGGAAGCTCGCTCCGGCTGTGTGATGCATTCGCTGTCGCAGGTGAGTGACGGTAAGAGCGCTTGCGGCGTCTCTTTAAAGTGCGTGATCCCTCCGGAAGTAAAGGGTTCGTAATGACTCCTGACTATAGTACCGGAGTGGGAGCCCCAACATCGCGCTCGTGCCCACAACGCACAAGGAAGCGTGCAAAGGGAATGAGGGAGGGGAATATGATTTCCCTACCCTCCACCAGGGGCGCCCGAACATCACCACTGACATCCTGATCCCGGGAAGCTGAATCCCTGGGCCCAGGGATCATTTGGGTCGCAACTACGGCCCTTTATCAGTATTAATTATATATAGTCTGCTGTGGATACAGTTTCATGAATTAATCAATATACTAGTGCCCTATTCTATTAACATCATAGTGTATATAATCAATTAAATCCTACCTAGTAACTAGGTTCTCACTTGGTATTACTGGTGGCTCCTGCTGGGTCATGTCTGATCCCCACTATGAGCCACCTGTGACTATAGTGAAACAAAGGATATAGTTGATTAAGGGGTCAGTGATAATAGTACTCCACTTATGACCTATTCATATTCAATAAATGGTCATATTCCAAAAATATCTTTTTGTTTTTAGATTAGTGGCACAGGCAATACCTGTCTGATATTCTGGCCACTGCGTGGTCCGACATTCCACTATCCAACTCCCATGGATCTGCTTCCACGGGGTAATTATCTTGGTTGGCCGATACTACTAACTGGGTCCTGAGTGTGAATTTCTGCTGTACACGTTTTGTTTTAAAGCACCGATAATTTCTGAGTGGGTAAGCACGTACACGTTTCTAGAATATATATTGGTTTTGTATTAAAGAAACTTTGGTTTTAATGGTGTTTTATACAATCTAGATGAATCTACAGATGCATGCGACGCCCTTGAAGAAGCAGGAAACTGTGAAACATGTTGGCCCTCTGCATATTCAAGCATCTTGTGTAATATTACATCCCAGTATCAATCACAAATTATGTAGTATGAAAATAGTGATTTTATATGACATTATATATTGCATTTTAGTATTAATAAATTCAAGTTTTTAAACAAAATTCCTATGTTTTTGTGCTTACCTTGCTATACAAATATCATGGTCTCCTCCAAAAATCCCAGTCTTATAGAGACAGCTTAAGCTTTCTCTTACAAGTTCCTTTTTTATATATTGCCAGGGATTGGTGACACTTATCTGTATCTGGAAATAACCCAACAATACTTATTCTTCTAATCAGTATTACGATATCCAAAAAATAATACAAAGACATTGGAAAGTTTTGAAAGGTGATAGCGTTTTGGGTCCTAACCTGCCTGATCTACCCCGTATAGTTTATAGAGGAGCCCCCCCATTGGGACTACAGATTGCTCCCAATGTGGTTGATCCAGCCAAGCAGGTGTCCTCCTTTCAAAACATGGGAGGCTTCTTTCCGTGTAGGAAATGTCCAATTTGCAAGTTGAATAGCAATAAAAGCAGAAAAACAGATTTGTTTCAATCGACCTCCACACATGAATCTTTCCCAATAAAACCTTTCATTACGTGCACTACTAATTATGTAGTGTACGTCATCCTGTGCCCTTGCGGGCTACAATATATAGGGCGTACAATCCGCAAATTACACGTTAGGCTCAGTGAGCATGTGTTTATCAAAAGAGGTTTCCCGAAGCATAGCTTGTCTAAACATTACGCTCTAAAACACAATTGTAACCCAAAGGGTACTACCTTTTTGGGGATTGATAAATTTTCAGGGCATTGGAGAGGAAGCAATATGATCAGAGGGGTCTCTCAATTGGAGACCAAGTGGATTTACCAGGCTCGGACCTATTTTCCCTACGGAATGAACATCGAATGGGATCTGAATGCTTTTATTAATAATAGCTAGATTCCCCATTCTTTTTTCATCCTTTTTTATGTATTGGTACTAATATTTTAATCATTGTTTTTTGTTTTGAAAAAAGCATTTGAGAATTATGGAGGAAAATCCTTGTTCTTTTATGCTTCAGCGTCATGCCACTATTTTTTTTTTTTTTTTTTTTTTAACAAAAAAGTTTATTTAGGTTTTCCAAAAACAAACAATTTATAGTGGATTAGACATAGATACAGGCATCTTACAAAGTTTTCTTACATTTCTTAACAAATGTAGTTGTAGCAGTAAAAGCAACAATATGTTAACAAGAACATTGCACCCATCCCAGGTGGGGGTATAAGGGGTCTCATTGATTACCTTTAGTCCGTACACTTTAATCCCACATTCTCAAAGAGAGACACAGAAATTTATTGCCGAGGAAGAGTTTATATCAATTATTGTGTGCAGTGACCCGTGAGCCTCAGTCAATTGTTAGATGTTTTGCCTTCACCCATGCTGCCCAAATCTTCCCAAATATTTTAGGGCAATTTCTTCCCATGTATGTCATTTTATATAATGGCAATGCCTTCTTTACCAAGGACTGCCAAAGCTGTCTGATGGGTGGCTGGGATTGATTCCATTGTAATAGGATTGCCTTTCTAGCATATAGTGTGGCGTAGAAGATAAACAGTTTCTTCCCCCATGGGACCTCTAGGAAGTCGCAGATACCCAACAAAAGAGGGATCGGGCTGTATGGGATCGTCATTCTCCCAATAGAGTTAATATCAGCAAGTATATTTTCCCAAAATTCCTTCACACCAGGACAGGACCAGACTGTATGGAAGAAGTCAGCATCATCCTAGCCACACCTAGCGCATCTCGCCGACCTATCTGGGTAGATTCTCGCTAAGTGTACTGGAGAGTAATATGCACGATGGAGAAACTTCAGTTGCATGAACCTATCTCTAGCCGAGATTGTAAGGGGTAAATATTGCTGAATCCCCTCCTCCCAGTCCTCATCTGTCAGCTCCGGAATATCCCTCCGCCATAACTCACACAACTGGGATACTCTAGATGTGTCATGGGACGCAAATATATTATACAGTGTGGACAGCGTTTTCCCTCTATCCGTTGATCTAAGTGTATTTTCCACATGTGACCCCTCCAGATTCAGCGGGCCAGGGAACTGGGACCTGAATGCATGGCGCAACTGAAGGAATCTGAAGAACATATGATTCGGGAGATCCTTATCTCTTTTTAAGGCATCGAAAGAAACCAGTCGGCCCTGTGATACTATATCCCCCAAAGTTTTGACCCCATATCTAGCCCACATGACCGGGTCAGGAAAAGAACGAAAGTGAGGTAGACGAGGGTTGCCCCATAAGGGAGTCGCAGGGGACCAGTCATTGGGTCCCATGAGCTGTTTTTGGACCGTATCCCAAACCTTAAGAGTCGTTTTCATTGGAAGAGTCATATGGGTATTGGATCTGGGGCCTCTATGAACCAAATTCCCCAATTCCGCAAATGAACCAACCAACGCCGCCTCCATAGTGGAAGCGGGATTGGTCGGGTCCTCCGAGAACCACCATTTAACAGTCACCAGGACCGTCGCTCAATAATATTTCAGAAAGCAGGGCAAGGCCAGTCCCCCCAGTACACCTGGTAGTTGTAAAGTTGATCTAGTTATTCTAGGAGCCTTCCCATTCCAAATAAATGAGGTAACAATACTGTCTAGGTGTTTAAAGAAGGTTATCGGTATAGAGATTGGGGTTTGACGGAATAAGTAAATTTGGGTAATACCGACATCTTGATTAAGTTAACGCGGCCAACTGGTGTTAGAGGTAGGGATTTCCATGTGGCGCATCTTTGGGAAAGGTGATGGACCACTGGATTTAGGTTGAGGGTTATATATTTTTTTAAGTCCCAATGTATTTCTACACTCAAATATTTAAACTGAGAGACCCTACTAAGCTGCCAGAGAATTTTCCAAAGTTATTACCGAAAGGGCTGCCCGTAGGGAAGTATCATCGTCCCTAAGATACAATAAGGTGTCGTCAGCGTATAACGACACCTTTTCCTGTGTTGGACCCCTTGAGATCCCCCGAATCTCAGGTGTAGCTCGGAGGAGGGCAGCCATGGGTTCAATCGCCAGGGCGAAAAGTCCCGGTGAAAGATGGCATCCCTGCCTGGTCCCCCTACTGAGGGGGAATGCCGGAGAGAGTACCGTACCCGTGCGTACCCTGGCTGTCGGGGCTTTGTACACCATCCTGACCCAGGAGAGGAAGACTGGACCGAACCCGAATCTGCGGAGGACTTCCCAGAGATAGCCCCATTCTACAGAATCAAATGCCTTCTCTGCGTCGAGAGGCCACAATTTCGTCCTCCACATCCTCCTCCCCGGAGGCCAGGACCGCATACAACCTATGGATGTTTATGTCTGTGCCCTTACCCGGCATAAAGCCTGACTGGTCTTCATGAATAAGGGTAAGTATTACTTCGTTCAGGCGTCTGGCGAGAATTTTGGTCAGTACATTTGCATCAGAATTAAGCAGGGATATGGGTCGGTATGAGGGGCATAGTTGGGGGTCCTTCCCTGGTTTGGGTATAACCACTATAATGGCTTGTGCCATAGACAGTGGGAGCTCCCCAGTTTGTAAAGTCTTCTTAAGCATTGCATGCATCCTATGGGCCACCTCACCAATGTATAGTTTATAAAATTCGGGAGGGAGGCCGTCTATTCCCGGGGTCTTCCCCGTCTGCATAGAACTCAAGGCCTGTTGAACCTCCTCCAAGGCTATTGGGGCATCTAAGTTCTCCCTCGCTGCGTCTGTAAGGACCGGAAGCGTTACCCTGTCTAGAAAGTCTGAGAGCTCGTCAGGAGAGTAGTGTGTCCTAGAGGAGTACAGAGTCGAGTAGTAGTCAGCAAAGCAAGCATTAATATTTACCGGGTCGGATACTAGAGTCCCATCGCTCTTTCGGATACAGGCTATGGTGGAGATCGAGAATTGTTCCCTGGCCAGCCAGGCTAAAAGCCTGCCTGTTTTGTCCCCTTGCTCGAAGATTCTCTGTGTTTGGGACAGTTGGCGTTTGTTTGCCTTGGCCACTCTGAGCAGCATAACCTCCCGATAGGCCACCCTCATATCTTGTGCTATAATAGGGTTAGAGGTAAGGGCAAACCTAGTCTCTAAATCTCGGGTCTTAGCTTCCGCTTCCTCCAGTAACATGGTGTCGTTTCTACGTTCCTTGGCTATGGATGACATGTAGCAACTTCTAATGTAGGCTTTAAAGGTGTCCCATACAGTCCCTGGTGTGGCGGAATTGGCATTAGATAACCAGAATTGTTTAATCTCTTTGACCATCTCCACTTCTATAGTAGCATGTTCAATCCAGAACCGAGACAGCCGCCAAATTCTATCTGCTTGTGGGGTAGCAGTTTGCAACGTACACAGCAGCGGGGAGTGGTCGGATATCCCCCTTGGGAGTATCTCAATATCTATAATTTTGGGAAGCATGGGTAGACTGGCGTATAACAGGTCAATACGGGATAGTGTATTATATGAGGAGGAGTGACATGTGTACATACGATCCGATGGGCGTTTCCATCGCCACACGTCTTCCAATTCCATTGTCTGGGACCAACGGAACAACGCCGAGTCAGTGGCGGGGTCCGGGGACAGTTTCTCTAGAGAAGGGTTCAGAGGGATATTAAAATCTCCCGCAAGGATCACGTTATCCGCGGGGAACCGAGCGATCAGGGTAATCATTTTCTGTAACAGGAAAATACTAGCCGGAGGCAGCAGATAGACACCCCCCACCACCATGGCTATCGTGTCAATAACAGCGTTTAACAGCACATACCTGCCTTCTGGATCTATAAGTACATCTAGGGGTTCAAAGTTGAGAGATCTATGGACAAATATACTAACCCCCCTGGCATAACTAGTGTGCGTAGCATGGTAATGATGTCCCACCCACCGTCTCTTCAGTCCCAGTACTCTACCTCCCACTAAGAGTGTCTCCTGGAGAATTCAGATATGTGGAGTATATTTTTTAAGGTAATCAAAAACTAGAGAGCGCTTGATTTTATGGTTAAGACCTCTGACGTTCCAGGACAAGATGTTTAATGGAGCCATATCCCGGGAGGACAGATAAATTCAACGGGGAACCACATACCTCGGGGACCTAAGGGGGACCCCCACCCACCCAACCCTTCCCCCATCAGTGGGCTCGCGAGGAACCCGCAGGAAGGGAGTAGGACAGGAGACTTCCTAGTGTAACCTAATCCCCTGCTGTTGTAGAACCACTTGTATTGAAATGCATTCAAGCATGTAGGTACGAGAAAATCAAAACCAGAAATAGAACAGAACAAAATAAAAACCGAACTTCCCTCCCATCCCACCCCACACCCCTTTAATTGAACCTTTGGGTATTCGTGTACCCATAACAAACATGAACCAACTTAAATGTAGGAGAAAGCTCCTATGGGGGCAGTGTGTAGCAATCGACACACCTAGGACATAGCCACTTACACTTAGATTACTCTAAGGGTACAAACTTAGTTACACGAGCTATCCGCTCAACCTGTAGGAAATAAACAAGGTTAGTCAGTATGTATCAAACATTTATGCTTCTTAATTGAGACTGAGCGAAGGGGGAAGACGTTCCACCCCTAACCCCTCCATCTGATCAGTAGGCCCATAGGCGGATCACAGTTCTAGTGAAGATACTAATGTCACGTGTAATCACATGTCGCTGACAGTAAGAAATCTGGAGAAAAAAAGCAAGGGCCAACCAGCATCCTGTGGCGCCTCAACATCAGCCCCCCACCCACCTCAGCAACGTAGGTAGAAGACCTATACCTCGCTCTTTAGCACTGGAAAAGTGGTGATAGTTATAGAGAGTAGGGATTCCAGTACATCCGGCATCCAGGGGGGGCCACGGGAGGGGGGGGAAACAAACAGCAAAAAGAGTCAGATGCCGCAGGGCAGTCAAAGGTGGTAGGTCCCTCCCGACCCCGAGTACAAGACTACTCAACAGAATAGCGGTCACCTCTCATACCGACACCAGACAGTGCATCAATTTCACATTCTAAATCCAGTCCACAAGAAAGACAGATGAGCTACTCTCTTTGGTCTTCAGTATTCAAATAAAGAGCGGGTTGCAAAAATAAAGAACTGTGTTTCTTACCACCAAACATCCCGGGTAGAGTAGAGGGGTATTCTTGGTGGTCTCTGACTTAAAGATTAATGATTGCATGGTAAGGACTAAAGCCATCTGGACGCCTCTTCCGGGGAAGTAAAGAATTTTGTAATTTCACCGTCCACCACTCTAAGCCGTGCTCGGAATAGCATGTTGTATTTGAGCCCCCTGGTGCGCATCTGGGCTTTGACTTGGTCAAATATCCTACGCTGTCTCTGTGTTTCGACCGAGTAATCAGGGAACAGCATGATCTTCGCATTTTCGGATCTCAGTTCCCCATCCTTCTCTGAGGATTAAATCACAGTCTCTAAAGTTTAGCATGCGGAATATGAAGGTTCGTGGCGGTGCTCCCGGCGTACCCCGGACCGGTGGCATCCTGTGGGCGCGTTCCACCGCAAAATGGGTAGAAAATGGAGCCTGTGGAAGAAGAGTGCAGAGCAGGAGCTCCGTATAAGCCTCCGGATCTCGTCCCTCCACTCCTTCCGGAAGTCCCACCAGTCACAGGTTATTTCTGCGATTTCTGTTTTCCTGGTCCTCAGCACGGGATTCCAGCATTTTCATCTTAACTTGCAGTGTACGAAGTGAGGCACTGTGATCCCGGATGATATCTTCGTTGTCTCCTACCCTTCGTTCTGCCTCCGTCAGCCTATCGCGGTATTTGTCCATATCACGTCTTATGAGGCCCATTTCGGATTGCATCTGTTCTATTTTCATGGTGAGGGTAGTTTGGCAGCCTGTTATTGCCTGCATTAATGCTTGGAATGGGTCTGTGGCCAGCTGGGACGTTTCTGCACATGGTTCTGTGTGCTCCGTATAGGACGCCATATTTAGTCGCACCGCTGCACGTGTGTTTCTGGCCAGCGGTGGAGTTTTTTGGGCCGATTGCCTTTTCTTCTGTGCACCGGAGGTCCTCTTACGCATGCCCGGGCTCAGGCCTAGCCCGGCAGCTAGGGCAGTGTGGTTATGTACCTCAAGGGGCCGGAGTAGGGTAGCCGTGCAGCGTGGAGCTCCTGTCCCTCTCTTCCCATCAGGGTGCTCCACGTGAGTATATCCGGCGGTGGCGGCGTTTGCCATGCCGGATGCCGCTGTCCTTGTGCCCCAGAGGATCTCCCGCTCGAGCCCGTAGTAAATCACAGTGCAGGGGGGTAAGGAGGGTGACTATAAGCCCTTAAAGGCAGATGGCAGAGTCAGTATGTCAGACAGAGCAGTGTATGCTGATACCGCAGGGGATCGGAGTGTGATGCCTGTATAGTGTGAAGCTCCTGTCCCTCACCTCTCCCCAGGACGCTCCACTTGTGTATATCCGGCGGTGGCAGGGTTTTTGCAGTGCAGGATGCCGCTGTCTTTGTGCCTCAGATTATCTCCCGCTCGAGCCCATGGTGAATCACCGTGCAGTGGGGTAAGGAGGGTGACTGCAGGACCTTAAAGTCAGATGGCAGGGGCCAGTATGTCAGCTAGAGCAGCCAGAGTAATCAATGCTTATGTAGCAGGGGACCAGAGTGTGATGCCTGTGAAGCGGGGAGCGTGGAGCTCCTGTCCCTCACTGCACAACAGGACGCTCCACGTGGTTCAGCCGGCGGCGGCGTTTGCTTTGCCCGATGCCGCTGTGACTATGTCCCAGATTACCTCTGTGAGGAGCCCGGAAACAGCCTCAGCTCAGCAGGACAAGCAGGGTGTCTGTATACCCCGTAAAACCGGGTGATAGAGCCGATCAGGTGTGGAGCTCTCGTCCCTCACGTCCTGCTAGGTCGCCATCTTGACCACGCCCCCCCATGCCACTATTTGTTTAATTGTTTTTACATAAGTTCTGTATGTGCAATACTTGGTTTGTAGTTTGGTATTTAATCACAAGATGTTGCCGCCTCCTACAACCACTATAAGTCAGTTTATGCATTTTAATTAATTACATTATATATCCCTGTATGTTGCAGTCGTTTCTTATTTTATTTTCAATATAATAAATAAGTTGCTCAGGAACAGGACAGTCTCTCTTCATGCCAGGTGGTCCCTACAGTTCAGTCCCCTCCAGTCCAAACAGCACTGACAGACCTGCTCCCGGCTCTTGCTCCTGTCCCACACAAGAGGCTCCGGCTGCTCGGCTCAGCTCCCTTGCACTGACATGGCATGAGATGTTCAGGCACTACCTCCGTCAGATCCACCTTCTGCCCGCCCCAACACACTGTAGCAGGCACTTGGATGGTTTGGTCGGCGCCAGACCGGAACTGCAGAGCCAGGCGTCACAGCCATATTTTTTACTGGCAACCTTTTGCTGTCACTGGCATTTACTGGCAGGAGAAAAGTGCCCCTTTTTTACTGGCTGCCAGTAAAAATACTGACGGTTGGCAACACTTGTTGGCATACATGGTTCCCTCAATGAACTGTAGCTCCCCAGTGTCGGCAGCACTTATGCAGCCCCAGACCATGACACTGCCATCACCATGCTTGACTGTAGGCAAGACACACTTGTCTTTGTACTCCTCACCTGGCTGCCACCACACAGGCTTGACACCATCTAAACCAAATAAGTTTATCATGGTCTCATCAGACCACAGGACATAAATCCAGTAATTCATGTCCATAGTCTGCTTATCTTCAGCAAACTGTTTGTGGCTGGCTTTGTGCATCATTTTTTTTTTTTATAAATCTTTTTATTAACTTTCATCACAAACAAACCAAGACACAAGAAATCATACACACTGAACCAAAAATATAATACAATTTTAAAATCCATTATATCAATTATTAATTCACAAAGGAGAGAAAAAAAAAGGAAGCAAACGATTGTTTAAATAAACATTCATTCCTACTTTCCCCAATGACCCCCGACATTTCTCATATGGGAGCATATCTATTATAAACAATGACCCCATGGGCATTCGATGCTGTATTCGGTTTGTCCAGCCATCTTGCCCACACTTTACAATATTTACTAGGACAGCCCCTATTCATACAAGTATCTCTATACAATGGGAGATTATTATTTACCAAGTGTTTCCAGTATGAAAGCGTAGGGGACCGAGGTTTCTTCCAATGCAGCGCAATAGCTTTTCTTGCGTAAAATAATGTTATATTAGCGAACACTCGCTCGGACACTGTAGGAAGAACAGTCTCACCAGGCACAGTAGAAAAACAGGCATTGAAGCCGATAAGGGAGCAGAAGTGATAGAGTTCAATAGGTCCACCACTTCCATCCAAAAGATAACTATATATGGACAAGTCCAGAAAATATGTGTGACAACCCTCCAATTCGCACCACATGGCCAACACTCTGAAGAGCACACAGGATTTATGTTTTTAAGTCTATGTGGGGTAATATATGCTCTATGTACCAATTTATATTGAATCATGCGATCTCTTAAGGATATCAAAGATCACAGAGGGAAATCCCACACACCCCTCCAATCCTCCATATCTAAATCTGGTATATCTCTCACCCACCTAACTCTAAGAAGCTCTAATGGCAGGGTAAAAATGAATATAAGATGAGAATACAATCTTGAGGTGGACTTATCCAGACACTCAGACCTAAGTACTAGTTCTAAAATTGATTGTCTAATTGTTAAACTCTCCTGTGGGAACTGTGCCTGAAAGGTATGAAGAAGCTGGAAATATCTAAATAAATTTGGATACTTGGATAATTTCTGATCAGTAATCACTTGAGAAAGTAGTTTATTATTATACTTGGTCCATGCAATAGGCTCTGGTGCTTTAAAAAATTGAGGAAGAGTAGGATTAAACCATAAAGGAGCACTTAGAGAAAAAGCACCCTTAGGATAAAACTCACATCTAAGACCAGCCTCCCAAGTTCGAATAGTGATTGAAGGGGTCAGCTGATATGGTGCCCCATGGCCCCTAAATAAAGAGCCTTCAGGGCATCCACAGAGCCTACTACTACCGCTTCCAATCTAGTAGAAGAATTCTATATATCAGGATTCAGCCACCATTCGGCTGTAACCAACTAAGTGGCTAAAAAATATCTATATAGATCCGGAAAACTAGTCCCCCCTGCTCACAAGTGTGCATCAAAGTAGTTTGTACCTGGGATTCTTCGATCCCCATAAAAAAGATGAAGAGTTTTAAATTTGGTGAAAAAACACATAGGAAGCCACTGTGGAGAGTGTCTAAATAAATACATAAATTTGAGTATGATTTTCATTTTTAGAATAATACGTCCTAATAAAGACAATGGTAGAGACTTCCATACTTTGAATTTGATGCCGATTTTGGGAGATATTGGGTCGAAATTGAATGAAATAAATTCAGAAGCTTGGCAGGAAATTACAACTCCTAAGTATCTGAAATTCTCCACCCACTGCAGTGGAATATCATTCAAAGCCGCACTACGGGCCTCCATATCTATTAGTAAAAAAAAAGACTTGCTCCAATTTACCTTCAACCCTGTGAGTAAAGAAAGAGTCCAATATCTTCAAGGCCCCTTCCAGGGAGGGTCCAGCATCATTTAAAAATAATAAGAGGTCGTCTGCATATAAGGTTACCCTCTCCTCCAACCAACCAATCCGCAATCCCTTAATATATAGAGGTCGGAGAGAGAAGACAGCCCTGCCGAGTTCCCCTAAACAATGAAAAAAAAACAATGAAAAAACGGTTGACAATCCTCCCCCCATCTTCACTTCAGCTGTTGGATTTCTATAGAAGACCTGCAACCATTTTATAAATACCATTGGAAAGCCCATTCTGCGGAGTACCTCCCACAAAAAGGGCCACTCCAAAGTATCAAAAGCCTTCTCTATTTCTAGAGAGGCAATAACCCTAGATTAAGATGTTAAGCATGAATATTACTATATAATCTCCTTAAATTCACATCTGTAGCCCTGCCAGACATGAAACCCATCTGATCTGAATCAATATTTGGCAGCAATGGTTGTGGTCGCCTAGAGATGAGTTTTGTCAAAATCTTAAAATCTACATTCAATAGAGCAATGGGCCTATATGAAGCACAAGAAGATGGATCTTTTGGATGCTTATAGATTAAAACTATATGAGCATGACTCAAAAGCTCACTATTAACCTTGTAAAATTCAATAGGAAGGCTGTCCCGGCCCTGGTGACTTCCCCAATAGAAACGTTGTGCATCATCTTTAGAAGAGGCTTCCTTCTGGGACGCCATGCAGACCAATTTGATGCAGTGTGCGGTATATGGTCTGAGCACTGAAAGGCTGACCCCCCACCCCTTCAACCTCTGCAGCAATGCTGGCAGCACTCATATGTCTATTTCCCAAAGACAACCTCTGGATATGACACTGAGCATGTGCACTCAACTTCTTTGGTCGACCATGGCAAGGCCTGTTCTGGGTGGAACCTGTCCTGTTAAACCTCTGTATGGTATAATCTTGGCCACCATGCTGCAGCTCAGTTTCAGGGTCTTGGCAATCTTCTTATAACCTAGGCCATCTTTATGTAGAGCAACAATTCTTTTTTTCAGATCCTCAGAGTTCTTTGCCATGAGGTGCCATGTTTTTTTTTTTTTTGCCACTTCAGCCAAGTACAATTCGTGGGAGAATGTTGTATCAACTTTCCAGTCAACCTTGTCCCTCAATACTTTCACATCATTGTGGCCTTTTCTCTTTGCACCTAATCTTTATTTACCAAATAATATAAAGTATAAAAAAAATATTACTCTCTGCCATTGCTGGTTCCTCTTTGCGATACCTCAATATCCCCCCCCCCAACCCCCTCTCCCTCGTCCATGACTTTTGTGTTTTAATATTTTTATTAAGGCGAGTTGTCTGACTCTTCCTCCCACACCTCCGCCAACTGGTTTGAAGTTTTGAACCTAACCCAATCTCTCCATGTCTCCTCGTATTCCTCCATCTCCAACCCTTCACTGTATCTTAGGTATTCCATACAATAAATTTCATCTATTTTGTCGAACCACTCCCGCATTGAAGGCCTCCTAGTGTCCCGCCAGTGTCTAGGGATGAGACTCTTAGCTGCGTTGAGGAGGTGCGGTAGCAGTATTTTCCGATAACGCTTGGAGGGGACGTTGCTGCCATGGTGCAGACATACCCAGGGGTCGTCTGGTACAGTCTGGTTGGTAATCAGCTATGTGGTCCTCCTTATCTCCTCCCAAAATTTTTTCAATACCGGACACGCCCACCAGACGTGTAACATTGTCCCCACTTCCCCACATCCCCTCCAGCAATACTGTGAGATCCCGTCCTGGATCTTATGCGCTAGATCCGGGGTGACGTACATTCTGGCCAGGATTCTAAAGTTCGTTTCCGCTATCTTGTAATTTACTGATGTAGCGTTTACTCTACTCAGGACCCTCCTCACCTCCTTATTGCTAATCTTATTTCCTATTTCCTCCTCCCATTTCTTGAGAAATCCTGGGCGCTCAGCCTCCCCCATTCCTATCAAGGTTATATAAATCCTGGACATGCCTCCTCTCCTATTTTTTTTTATGCAAGCTTTTTCAAGGGGGTAGAGGTCTTCCATCGGCCTAATTGGCTGCGGGAGGGATTCTACAAAGTGTTTCAGTTGCCTGTATTTCCAATTATCCAAAACAAACCAATTTTCTTTTGCCTTGAGTTCCTGATAGGTACACAACGTTCCCTGACTGGTGATATCTTTAAGCTGGACTTCTTCACTCAGAATCCATGTTCCAGCTATATCCTCCCTCCCCGGGGGAAAGTAATCCGTACCCTTAATTGGAACTAGGGGCGAGTTGTATCTCCACTTCTCTTTAGTGAATATTGTGTCCCAAGTGTTCAAAACGTGTTTCGTAATATCAAATACATTTGTGCTCAATTTTCTAAATTGTGGTGGTATCCAAACATTTTTTCCTAAATCTACCCCACTCCTTGTGTTCTCTATTTTCACCCATTGCTTATCTTTATTATTATTGATCCATTCCGGGATACGTGATAGTATTATTGCTGTGTAATATTTTTTAATATCTGGTGCCCCCAAACCCCCCCTCCTTTTGGAGTTCACTAATTGTGCATACTTTACTCGTGGCTTCATCCCCCTCCATATAAATCTTAAAAACAATGTGTGTATTTTATTCAAAAGACTTTGTGAGATTGCTATTGGGAGCATTTGAATTTTGTATGTGATTTTGGGGAGAATTGACATTTTAAGTAAGTTTATTCTGCCTCCCCAAGATAGTCGGTTCCGTGGGAATCTGTTTAACTCGGCCCCAATCTCATTAAGGAGGGTCATGAAGTTGGCTTGGAACATTGTCTCTTTTGTTGATGATATTTTAACCCCCAAATAGCTCAGTTCTTTTGTCCCCCATTTAAATGGTAAGCTCTTTTGGTAAGCCTTATCCCCTTCCTTGTCTTTTACGACTTCCATTATTTCCGACTTGGTCGCATTTACCCGAAAGTTGGATATTTGGCCGTAATTTCTGAGGGTCACCAGTAAGTTGGGGAGTGTAATCCTCGGACGGGTGACATATAGCAGGACATCATCAGCAAATGCTGTGATTTTAAACTCATCTTCCCCAATTCTTACTCCGCTAATATCGGGGTTAAGTCTTATCTTAGCCAACAGCGGCTCCACTGTCAACACAAACAACAGCGGGGAGAGCGGGCATCCCTGCCTGGTACCATTCCGCAACGCAATGGGGCCGGACAGGGTGCCATTGATTTTCACTCTGGCGGTGGGGTGAGTATATAGGGCCTTAATCCTTCCAATCATTTTGTTACCCAAGCCAATCTCTTCCAGGGTGTTCCACATGAAGCTCCCCTGTCCCTCATTATCTGGGTCAGCATTAATGTTTTAATGCTATTGTCTCTCCCCTCCCTCCCGGGTACGAATCCCACTTGGTTGGGGTGGATCACATCTTTTATAACCTTTTTAAGTCTATCTGCAAGAATCTTTGCGTAGATCTTCGTATCTACGTTCAGGAGGGAGATGGGTCTGTAGCTGGAACACAAGGTGTCATCTTTTCCCTCCTCCTTTATAACGGCGATGTGCGCTTCTAGGGCTTCCTTTCGCATTTCCCAGCTTTCCCCAATCCCATTAATATAAGAACACAGTATGGGGAGCAGTGGTTCCTGTAACTTTTTGTAGTAGAGGGCAGTCAACCCATCGGGCCCTGGGCTTTTCCCGTTTGGAATATCCTGGATAGCCTTCCTTAGTTCCTGTAGGGTCACCGGGGCGTCTAGCATATTACTGTCTTGTTCCGTAATCTTTTTTAAATTTGCCTCCTTTAAGAACACTTTGCTGGCCTCATGCTTATGTTTGTCCCGTTCCCGAGGGTCGTCCGCATTAATTGCGTACAATGTCCTGTAGAATGCTTGAAAGGCATTAGCTATATCTCGCGTTCTAAGCTTAATTTCCCCAGAACTGGTCCTAATTCTTTCAATATATTGGCTCATTTTCTTCTTTTTTAAGGCACTTGCTAAGAGTCTACCGGGTTTGTTACCGTTAATATATCTCTCTTTTTTGACCAAAAAATAAGTTTTACATGTCTCATGTTCCAGGGAGGTCCTCAGCTCTTCCCTCCTTCTAAGTAGGTTTGCCCATATCTCCCTCCCCCCTGATACTTTGTGTTGTTGCTCCAATTCTTGTATCTCCTTGGTCAGGGCTATCTTGTGATTTTTTAATCTCTTATTTTTTTCCCCCCCGATCATAAAGATCCCCCTTATATATGTTTTATGGGCTTCCCAAATTGTTGCCTCATTTACCTCCCCGGGGGTATTGATTTTAAAGAACCACTCCAGCTCTACTTTTATTCTCCTTAAAGTGTCATTATCTGCTAACAGATCCTCGTTCAATCTCCACCCCGTACTCTGCCTATCAGTTTCTCCTAGCTTTATATATAAGCTCACGGGTGAGTGGTCCGAGAATGTCATATTACCAATGACAACGCCCGTGATCTCCTCTAGCAACCTATGCTCCACCAAGAAAAAATCAAGTCTTGAGTATGTCTCATGCACGGGGGAGAAGTAAGTGTAGTCCCTTGCATCGCCTTGCTGTATCCTCCAGACATCTACTAGCTGGAGTTGATGCAACTTTTTTTTAAATTTCTCGGCCCACACTCCTCCCCTGCCCCGCGCACGAGATGAACAATCCTTCTCCGGGTCCAGACACAGATTAAAATCTCCTCCTACTATGGCCCTCCCCGACTTAAATATCCAGAATTTAGTCAATATGCTCTTTACACATCTATGAGTATTTTTGTTTGGCCCATAGATGTTTGCCAGGGAACACTTCCAACCATTGATTTTTCCTTTAAGGAAGAGAAACCTCCCCTCCGGGTCGGATAGCCTCTCCTCCAGTTCAAATCTAATTCCCTTGGCAAACCCTATGGCCACTCCTCTTGCGCCACTGATTGGGGTGTCACTGTAGTACCACCTTGGAAAATCTCTAGAGTAGATTTTTTGGCTCCTGTTGGCACTGAGATGTGTCTCTTGAAGCATTGCTACCTCGGCCTTCAGGAACTTCAATTCCCCCAGGATATTGGCTCGCTTTACACGGGCATTTAAACCCCTTACGTTATAAGAAATAACTTTTAGGCTAGATGTCATCACGCTCTATTATTTGCATTCTGTTTACTAACAGACAGGCTCCCGACGTAATTGGCTCTGTTGGGCTCTCTCATGTCCCCCAACCCCCTTCCTCCACCCACCCCCCCTACCCTCAAAACCCCCCACCCCCCAGCACCCCCCCCATTCCCTTCCCCTGACTTTTGGGGGTACAGCAGGTCTTAACTCGACCCAGAAAATAACCGTGGCCCCCCTCCACCTCCTGGCCCCCCCGGTCGTCCCCCAGAGGTTGAGCTCGGGGGGGGGATAAGATCGATACCACAAGTTATTCATTGCTTATGAGGTAGCTGTCAGTCCCGGCAATCCCCCCCTCGTACCTCCCGCCTCCCCCATCCCGGTCACCCCCCCTCGACCCCCTCCCCACCGGCTCCATGACCTAATAAAACATCAATGAGTGGGTTACACATAAGTCCATGAGTAAACTTCGTTGAGTCCACAGTACCCATTTCTCTCTTTTTTTTTTTTTTTAACCCTTGTGTTTAATTTAAATCTAGGTTTACTGCAGATCTATTACGAGTTGCCTACAAGCCTCCAGGTAGATATTTCCCCTATTAGTTCCTGGCTGGTGTTCCTCTCCCACCAGCCTGGGATTTCCACCAGGGGTATCTCTAAACGCTCACAGAATTTTTGTGTCTCTTCCGGAAATCTGAGCACGGCCTTTCGGCCTTCTTTACGTCCAATTAGGCAGGCTGGGAAGCCCCAGGAGTATTGGACTCCATGCGATTTTAAAGTTGCTAAAAGAGGTTTCTGAATTCTTCTCCTATTGAGGGTGGCCGCTGCAAGGTCTTGGAAGATGTGTAGATTTGTTTCTCCATATTTAGCCTGGCGATTTCTCTTTAAGTTAGAGGTTATCTGTTCTTTATCCGCAAAGTTGTGAAATCGCACAATGATATCTCGTGGTGCATCTCCCCTAATTTCTGGTGGTTTTCTTATTCTATGCACTCTGTCCAATTTGAGCTTTCCGCCGGCTTCTGTTGGATCCATCAGGTCTCTGAAGATTTCTTCCATTTTGAGTTGTAAGTTCTCTGTTCCTTCTTGCGATTCTGGGAGACCTCTAATCCGGAGATTTTTTTCTTCTACTACGGTTCTCCTGATCTTCCAAAGCGTATTTGATGTTTCTGTGTTCCACCTGCATAGCTTCCATCTTGTGTCTCAGATTTTGGATTTCAACTCCATGTTTGTCGGCTGAAGATTCGACCTCCTCCACTCTTTTCAGAATGTGGGCCATATTTTCACGCACCGTGCTGATCTCTTCCTTGATTGAAGTCTCCAGCCTAGCAAACATCTCTGCTATTTCCTCCTTGGTGGGAAGTATTCTGTCATACTGAGTTTCAACTAGCGATTCGGTTTCTATGTTGCTTCCTGGGTGTCTTGCATCCCCTTCAGCCATTTGCCTTTTTGACCCAGCTTTACCTGAGCGTTCTGGTGTTTTACTTTTTGTGCCTGTTGCCGCTGTTGCCCCAGTGAGTTCCCCCAGATTCTCCTTCCCACCGTCATTTACCATATATCTCCTAATTGTGCCTGGGCTTGCACTGGTCCTGGGTGGATTCACTGTGGTCCCTCTCGTTGACTTGCCTCTCATTTCTCTATTTATTTCGGCCCCTAAAAGAGCAGGCCGGTAATGTAGGCAGTGTAGGTGGACCACCAGGTGGGGGGTTACAAAAAAATGGCGTTTAGCGCGTAGCTGGTTGGCAATTTTTATTTGCGTTTTCTCCTTTATTTACACAAATATATTCAGAATCTTCTAGGTACTTTCTCCTTATCTTATGCAGTCCTTTAACTCCAGCCTGGACCCTCGGCCTAGGATTTATACTGCTCAGCTAGTTGCCCTTTTATTCTCATATAGCCCCAGGCCAGCAAAGACCCCCTCTTCCCCTCCCAGGTACAAGCAAAGGCGAGGGGGACTAGGACCGCTTATATTTTTTTACCTCCCTCCACTTTTTACCTCCCTCCAGCCTTCACCTCTATCCACGCCTCCACCCACCCACGCCCCTCTGCCAAATGTATCTTCATATACACTTAATAGAGATTACTGCAGGAGGGATGTAGGAGTATTGAACAATCAATCATATGGTTTTACAGGTAAGAAAGCAACTATGGATAACACTCCTTAGAATCCGGGAAAACAGATATATCTATACAGCTCGTTCTTGAAATAGGAGGTTGAAGAAAAAGTCACTTACCTCCTTGTTGAAAAAAGGGAACTTTACAGAATCTTACCCACCAGGCTTCCTGTTTTGCTGTTACCCCTTTTTTTTTTTCCTTTTCTCGTAGTCTCCTTGTAACTCCTGGGTGCTTCCACTAATACCCAATTTCACCCTCACGATGCTGTCATTTGTTGTCTTCAGCCCCTACAGCACGGGCCTCGGCAGCGGTTCCTGCTTATGGAGTTCCCCCCTGGTGGTCCGCTAACTTCTGCATCGAGAGGGGGGATGGCACGGCGAATCCGAGCATACTCTCGGCCACAGCTGTTCTTGTCTGCTGCTGCTCGGAATCACCGCTCTCCCCGCCCACCCCCTTACTGCTGTTGTCCGGAGCCGGGGAGAGGTCTCGGGGGAAGAGGAGAAGTGAGAGCCGCGTACGCTGCACGGCTCACCGGGCTGAGGGAGCGGGAGGACGGAAGGCTAGATTTCGGTCCGTGAGCCCCTGGTGCGCATCACGGCTGGAGGGACGCCGAGCTCCTGGCTCACAGCACTAGCAGTCTGACCTCACCCACATCCGGCTCCTCCCTCCTATGAGGTGCCATGTTGAACTTCCAGTGACCGGTATGAGAGAGTGAGAGCGATAACACCAAATTTAACACACCTGCTCCCCATTCACACCTGAGACCTTGTAACATGAACAAGTCACATGACACCAGGGAGGGAAAATGGCTAATTGGGCCCAATTTGGACATTTTCACTTAGGGGTGTACTCACTTTTGTTGCCAGCGGTTTAAAAACATTAATGGCTGGTATGTATGTAGTGACGATATGATAAATGAAGGTGTATGTAACTTCTTTAATGTTCTCAAACCAATAAAAATCTATTGAAATTAAAAACATTAATGGCTGTGTGTTGCGTTATTTTGAGGGAACAGCAAATTTACACTGTTATACAAGCTGTACATTCACTACTTTACATTGTAGCAAAGTGTCATTTCTTCAGTGTTGTCACATGAAAAGATATAATAAAATATTTACAAAAATGTGAGGGGTATACTCACTTTTGTGAGATACTGTATATATCAAATACACTGCCTGAAGTATATTAGAAATAGTACACCACGGAATGCACTGTAGATATAGGCTACACTGGATGCTGAAGAGTATATATATATATATATTTATATATCTATACAGTATTTATAGTGTAAAAGTAATTGCCGCCCCTTACTACAAATACCACCACCGCACCAAAGCAATACTAACCATATGAATAATATAGGTGAATAAGGAAAGCTGCCCCCTTACAAAATAATATCCAAAAGTAACTATATGTGATCTTTCTAAATATCTAAACGTTGTAACGTAAATAGCATAAATAAGGACCAATGGTGGCGCTATTGTAATTGAGGTATGTAAAATATAATCATATAATCATGTAAAGCAAGTGCAAAACACCCTAAATGCTGCAAATTACATGTGTATAAACATTATAAGACACCCAGTGACTTAAGAAGTGATTAAATCAATAAAAAATATGACAAAAATTGAAAAAAATGAATATAAAAAAATGTGTATATAAATGAATAATTATATTCAGAAATAGCACAAAAGTATCCTCTTGTTATCTTTCCACCACACCGCCAGTGTTCAGTGCTCCCACTCCCTTAAGAAATGCACTCACCGACTCCACATGCCCGCACTTACGTGCAAGGCTGGCTACGAGATACCGAGGAGGGGGTGAGATATTTAGGCTGACGCCTGCACACCTCAGGTTCGCCGTGACCACACTACGTTACTGTGTGATCCAAATGCTGTGGTGCTGTGATTTGAAGTTGCACTGATTTTCTGCCGTTTTAAAGTTTGTTAAATGTGAGTGAACACTTGTAGAGTGGTAGTGTTTAATAAAGGAGTTTTACTGGTTTACACTATTGGAGCACTTATTGTTTTTCATGTGGAACGGTTCCTGCACACATTTTTGGAGATCAAGTTGATGTTCATACCCGATCTGTGTGGTATAAAAGCTTGTGAGCCTTGCACGTAAGTGCGGGCATGTGGAGTCGGGGAGTGCATTTCTTAAGGGAGTGGGAGCACTGAACACTGGCGGTGTGGTGGAAAGATAACAAGGATACTTTTGTGCTATTTCTGAATATAATTATTCATTTATATACACATCTTTTTATGGACACCTTTTTTTATATTCATTTTTTTCAATTTTTGTCATATTTTTTATGGACTTTTTTTTATTTAATTACTTCTTAAGTCACTGGGTAAATAACAGAAAAAAGGCAAATCACCGCGCTATACCTTAGCTGAGTTGGTGCATAGAAACAAATTGAAAAACAGAAATTGAAAACAATCTAATGTGACAAATCAGTGATCAAAAAATCAATATAAATAGCAGCCGCTAAAACGTGAGATACACACATACAGAATGGCAAAATAGATACAAGAGGAGCAGCGCTGTGATAAAAAAGTTCTATATGATAAAACCAGAACAAAAATTGTGAAAATATTAAGCCCAAAAAAATTTGGGATAGGCTCCAAGTTCATAAATTACATAAACAGCTGGACCGTCCTATTCAAAAACCAATCTTGGATGGTAAATAGAAGAAGCGTGAATAATTGAAAATCAATGAGTCCTTCACCACACCACTGTGATAGTAAAAATGCGCGCTTACCAAATGGCAAGCTTGGAAGAGCTTGCGACCTTAACCCGGTCGGGGCCTTTCAGGGTGAAACCATCAGGGAGAGGCACGCCACTTTGGCTTGGATTAAGCACGCTGTTCTTCCAATTACCACTCTATGTGGAGATGTGACCCCTGGCTAGGGCTAGGCGCAGGGTTCTACAAATTCTGTCTCCACTCCTGTAAGTGTGTCATTTCCTTTAATTTTTGTGTGTTTTAAAGTTCTGCTGGGCTCTATAGTTCCACAGGCAAGGGGAATCTCCAAGATGGCTGCAGTGTCCTCATCAGCTCACTGGGTGTCTTATAATGTTTATACACATGTAATTTGCAGCATTTAGGGTGTTTTGCACTTGCTTTACATGATTATATGATTATATTTTTTATATTTTACATACCTCAATTACAATAGTGCCACCATTGGTCCTTATTTATGCGCTTTACGTTACAACATTTAGATATTTAGAAAGGTCACATATAAATATTTATATACTAGACTGACTGTATATATATCTCAAATACACCGCCTGAAGTATATTAGAAATATTACACCACGGAATGCACTGTAGAATGTAGATATAGGCTACACTAGATGCTGCAGAGTATATATATATATATATATATATATATATATATATATATATATATATATATATATATATATATATATATATATATATATATACATATACACACACACACACACACATTGCAGCATCTAGTGTAGCCTATATCTACATTCTACAGTGCATTCCGTGGTGTACTATTTCTAATATACTTCAGGCAGTGTATTTGATATATACAGTATCTCACAAAAGTGAGATATATATATTTATATACACACACACACACACATATATATATATATAAATACCGTATTTATTGGCTTATAACTTGCACCAGCATATAACACGCACCCCAAGTTTAGAAGGGAATTTTAAGGAAAAAAAATGCCCATCAATGCAGCCTTATCAGTGTCCATCTGCAGCCTCGTCAGTGTCATCTGCAGCCTCGTCAGTGTCATCTGCAGCCTCGTCAGTGTCATCTGCAGCCTCGTCAGTGTCATCTGCAGCCTCGTCAGTGTCATCTGCAGCCTCGTCAGTGTCATCTGCAGCCTCGTCAGTGTCATCTGCAGCCTCGTCAGTGTCATCTGCAGCCTCGTCAGTGTCATCTGCAGCCTCGTCAGTGTCATCTGCAGCCTCGTCAGAGTCATCTGCAGCCTCGTCAGAGTCATCTGCAGCCTTGTCAGTGTCATCTGCAGCCTTTCAGTGTCATCTGCAGCCTTTCAGTGTCATCTGCAGCCTTTCAGTGTCATCTGCAGCCTTTCAGTGTCATCTGCAGCATTTCTGTGTCATCTGCAGCATTTCTGTGTCATCTGCAGCCTGTGTCATCTGCAGCATTTCTGTGTCATCTGCAGCATTTCTGTGTCATCTGCAGCCTTTTAGTGTCATTTGCAGCCTTGCCCAGTGACACTGCAGACTTGTCAGTGTCACTGCAGTTTTTAAATATGGCGCCGCCGAGAGACACAGAGCCGGTACTGTGTCTCTTGGCTGCTTTCGGCTCCTCTCGTAGTGCTGTGGGCGGAGCCGAGCACCGCCGACATACGTAGCCGAGTGTACGGTCATGCCCAGTCCCTGTGTTATGTCCATCATAGGGCGGGACTGGGCGTGACTGTGAGCGGAGCTAGCCGAACCTAGCCAAGTACACTCAGCTATGTATTTATGTCGGCGGCGCTCGCTCCTCAGATCACAGTAAGTGGGGGATCGGTGGGGATCTGCGTATAACACGCACCCGCAATTTTCCCTTAATTTTAAGGGGAAAAAAGTGCGTGTTATACGCCGATAAATACGGGGTATATATATATATATATATATATATATATATATATATATATATATATATATACATACATATACACACACATACACACACACTCTGCAGCATCCAGTGTAGCCTATATCTACATTCTACTGCGCATTATGTGGTGTACTATTTGTAATATACTTTAGGCGTGTATTTGAGATTTTATATATATATATATATATATATATATATATAGCGGTACCCCCGTGAGGGCTGTTGATTGACTCTATACCCCACTGGCTACCCTGACTCTGCATATCCTCTTACCTCTGACACCTTGGGTTCCATTCTGTAATAGGATGTTATCAATGAGAAACTTACACAATGTCACTGAACCACTCAGAAAGTTTACTAGAGTGAATAATAAACACAATGAACAATGTGAATAGACAAAAACAATAAATGAAGGTTGATAATAATCAGTTTAGATATGAAAACTGTGGATCTAATAATCACAGTAGGGAGTATATGTAGACAGGTGTGCAATGGGACAAGTGTTCAATATACTCCAAAACCTATATTAAACACCTTCCCACGGAAGCCTCAATACACACACCAAGTTGCAAAATAATGCTACTTACATTCAATAATACAATGCAATATTTAACCTGTACTCAAGGACTCCCCTAGGTTGTAATTCAATGGTCAAACTACAAAATAGAACCGTAATGCTTTGCAGAAGATGATAAAAGTTCCTTGACTCCAGATATCTTCAGCTAGCCTGTAGTTTAAACTGCAGTATTTGTAATCCAACAAGGCAAATGAGAGAAAGCAAACTGTAGAATAAATGGTACGTGGATAACTGGTTAACTGAAGAAATATAGCACTTGTAACTTCCTTCTCATGTGTGAGTGTAATACAGTACTGACCTTACAGGACAGGGAATAACAAACCCCAGAGTTCAGCTGTATATTGCCTGTGAATAAGTAGAATCACTTATGTGGAACTACAAGTCTCACCAGCAGTCTGTAAGTAACTCACTCAGCAAACAGTGCACTTTACTGAAATGGGCAGGTGCCCTCTCACCACAATAGACTCAGAGGCTGTAAGGCTCCGTCCGGACTCCCCTCCTGATGTCTCAGTCTGATGAAAAGATGGCGCCACAGCACTGTACCGCTCCTTCGGATGGCTGAAATGCAGGTAACTTCCAGATGTCCTGGCACTGTAAACCGATCCACTTGCCAAGGTGGCAGGGCTGTACTCTAAAGCACCTCAGAGGCTGGCAATCCTGCTCCGCGCTGTATAGGCCGCAGTCTCCTGGTCACACACAGACCTCCTGCTGGTAGGTATTGAATGGCATTCAGAGGCGTCGAAAGATGGCCGCGCTGATCCTTTTATTATTGCTCCCAGCATGCAGTGTTGCGCGCTTTGCATTGTCTGTATTGTAGTTCAGGGCTGATCCAGCTAACAGAGTCACTTTCTCCCCCAAACTACATCTCCCACAATGCTTTGCAGCACTGCTTGTCAGGAATTAAAAGAAAATCCTAACAAGGAGGAGGAAAAAGAAAAGAAAAGAAGGAAAGAGGGAGGAGGAAAAAAAAGAAAAGAAGGAAAGAGGGAGGAGGAAAAAGAAAAGAAAAGAAGGAAGGAAGGAAGGAAGGAGAAGAAAGGAAGGAGGGAGGAGGAGGAGGAGAAAGGAAGGAGGGAGGAGGAGGAGGAGAAAGGAAGGAGGGAGGAGGAGGAGGAGAAAGGAAGGAGGGAGGAGGAGGAGGAGAAAGGAAGGAGGAGGAGGAGGAGAAGAAAGGAAGGAGGGAGGAGGAGGAGGAGAAGAAAGGAAGGAGGGAGGAGGAGGAGGAGAAGAAAGGAAGGAGGGGAGGAGGAGGAGAAGAAAGGAAGGAGGGAGGAGGAGGAGGAGAAGAAAGGAAGGAGGGCGGAGAAGGAGGAGGAGGAGGAGAAGAAAGGCAGGAGGGAGGAGGAGGAGAAGAAAGGAAGGAGTAAGAAGGAGGAAGAGAAGAAAGGAAGGAGGGAGAAGGAGGAGGAGGAGGTGAAGAAAGGAAGGAGGGAGGAGGAGGAGGAGGAGGAGGAGAAGAAAGGAAGGAAGGAAGGAGGAGAAGAAAGGGAAGAGGG